>JAODAL010012284.1:0-96074 GCA_025379985.1 Phyllomedusa bahiana
GGGAAAGGTGAGCATAGAGCAGGGGGGGTTTGTTTCACCTTCCCCGTGACCCCATTTCCGGGGTTTTTTCCGGGAAGTATAAAAGTAGCGGGGAAAGGGCAAATATGGGGGGAAAAAACCCCTGGCTACCTTCAAGCCTTGGGGGGAGTCCGGGGGGGAAAAACCCCGGGGGGTGAACTTGCGGGACTGACAGAAAGCTGACCTCTGTTATTTAGAGCCCAGACGGGCGGCGTTTTTTTTTTTTTGGTTTGTGTTTGTGCATGTTGCACGTTGTACTTTCTGTTTTGTTTCCCTAAATAAAATACGAACCCTTGTATTTTTTCAACCTGGAGTAGTCTCTGTCTCTCCCTGAACACGTAAAGCCCACGATCCCAGACCCGCTAAAGCTAAACACTGTATTTTTGGGATTCAATGCCCACACACCACCCAAACAAAATTTTCCTTTAGTCCCCTAACATCCCCCACCCCCTGCAAAACTTGTTTTTTATCCCTTTTAGATACCCATAAAATTTTTAAAACCAAAGGGGGTTGAAATTTAGGGTTTTCCCCAAATTCACAAATACGTTCTTTTCAAAGGCCCTAAACGGGGTGGGGAAATCGGTTCTTTTTTAAAGTTGGGGAAAAAGGGAAATTGAAAAAAGGGTTTATGACCGGGTTTTTTTAAACCAATAAAAATAATAAAAATTATTTTTGGCAAAAAAAAACCGGGTCTAATTTTCCCTTTTTAAATTTGCTCTAAAAAATTTCAAAAAATTTTTGGATCGGTGGGGAATGTTATTTGTTGTCTACCCTTTTTAACAAAAAAATTTTTTTAAAACGCTTTTAAAGGGGCCCGTTTTTAAAGGAAAACCGGACCCCCCCTTTGGTCGTTTTTCGAATTGTTAAATCTTCATTTTTTTGCAATTTATTTAAAAATTTTTTCTTTCATTTCCCTTGAAAAATTTTCTGACTTTTTCGCCAATGTATCTAACAAGTTCTCCCTGAACAAGATCCTGGAACCTATCAAAAACGGGTTTGGTCATCATGTAAGGGGGAAAAAAGTCTTATTTTTGGGTTTTAAAAAACCCGGCCTTATGTGAAATGCGGGGCAAAATAAGACCCCGTCTAAATCATTTAAAGATCTAATGCAAACACATTCCTGAAAAAGAAGATTGGGATTAAATAAAAAAAATTCCCCCCCCTTTGTGGAATCACATATAGATTCTATTGTTCGTGGAGACATCTCTTCCGCATCAATATTAAAGAAATGTTTTTTCACTGTTAAATTACGTGCAAAGTTATTAACGTCCTTAATAGTCTGGTAAAGATCAAAATGATGTCCTGGTGCAAAACCTAGACCCTTGAATAATAAATTCTTTCTGAGAGAGAACATATGACGATAAATTAATCACTTCATTTGACGATAAATACGTTTTCTTTCCATATCTCCGATTCCATTGTACATTTCTTCTTCCTATGCTTTCTTCCTGCTCTACCGGGGTTTTGTTTTTTTTAAAATGCTTCCCGTTTTTCTTTGGGCGAAGCCCCTCACACCTGGGACGAGGCAGAAAAATTTTTTCACTAACGTTTTTTTGGGGGGCACCGTCTGGGTGATTCAGTTCACCCCAAAACTAAATCTTTCTTTTTATTCAAAAGAGGTGTTAAGTCAAAAGACCCATTTCCGCCCAAAGCTTTAAAATTTCTTGGGGTTTATGTCTTTAGATGTAGCTTCCCGTATTGGGCCCCCATAATTTTCTTTCCCCGATGCCCCTCTTTTTTGTGATGTGCACCCGTCCCCTGCTGAAAAAACCCATTTCATTTGGATAATGGGCACAATTTTTTAAAAAGCTTTTCCCCCAGATCTTTTTTTAAAGGGCTTTTGTTTTGTACTTGGGGGTTTATAAGACATGTTTGGGCCCAAAGCACATTTTAAACTCTGGGGGGAACCCCCCCCCCAGAAAACCCTTCCCCCCTTTTTGAACGGTTTTGATGGCTGGGGGCCCTGTTAAATTGTGTATAATTTTTTGTACAGGGGTGAAAAGAGGGACCTTCAAAGGGGTCCCAGAAATTGCAATTATGTTGAATGTTTTATTTTAGTAGACCTTGAGGGGTGTACTCTTGTGGGCTTACAGTTTTAGTCAAAACTAATTGGTTTTTTTGGGGGCTTGGGGCCCAAAAACCAAAAAAATATGAAATTTCCTTTTTAAAAAAACAAATGGACTTAAGTCACTTTGTCAGTTTCCTATTATTGTCTACTGTTGGATTTTGACCCTAGTTCATAGAATGCTAACATGCAACAGACTGCAACAAGCATTGTGGTCACAAAGACCTGGAAATTGCTACTGAAACCTGTATATACAAAACTCCCAAGAACTTATTGTCATATTCCATGGTATGTTGTTGTCTTTGTTTCCTGTGCTTTAACTGAAACTGTGAATTATGACAATTTGGATGTATTATCAGTAAAGTATATTTTAAGATCTGAACTTGAGTTTCATTGGTAATAACACACAGATTTAATGCACAGTGCTTCTAAACATTCATTAGCTCGCAGAGGAGCTATTTTAACAATTTAATGCAATATTGTGTTTTAGCAATAGATTTCTGCGAAAAGCTATAGGAAAATCTAATGCGATATCTTGTGATATTGTTTAAAATCAGCTTGCTGAATTTGCAGATTACACTAACACAATCAGAGATTTACAATGGGAAAAGGGTTGGGAAATATTTATTGGAAATGGGTAAACCCCTCTGCCAAGATATTTACTTTATAAAGCACTAGGGCAGCTGGGGTACCAGTTCCACCTAAAGATATCAGGAGGCATTGGAGAAGGGCAACTAATTTGTTAAAAAGAATCTCAAGACTAAGAAAAAATTCCAGAAAATTAAAAAAAGGGGTTTGCCACAAAGGGTTTTTTATCCCTTTTTGTCCCTTTTTTAGTTTTTTAAATTGCCAAAAAGGGGGGGTGTTATTTTTTTTAACTGCATTTCATGGACCCGTTGCTTGGGTTTACCCAATGCCTTTTCCCCCCATGTGCTCACTTATCAAACAAAGTCTGTCATGTAAAGGGGCTATAAATGGGTACAAATTTTGTGAGTGTTTACCACTTCTGCCTTTTATATAGGGGGTTCTATGTTCAAATCCCTGTAGGAACCAAACATGGAAAAAAAATTTGTCTCAGCATACATATCTTATTTAGGTTTCTTTGTTTTACATTATTTTCACTTTTGGTAATTACTAAGAGCACAGGGACATGAGTAGAATAGGGACCTGGGGTTCAGCACTCGCTCAGCATAAGCGTGTGGGAAAACTGGGAGGGGAAGAACGACAGTAGCTGCTGAAGAAGAGGTGATTTTGAGCAATCCCCTTTGGGGGTTTGGGGGATCTCTTGTCACTTTCTCATATTCGCTGGCGATGAGCTACACGTTATTGATCTATAAGGTAGCAGCTAAAATAAAAACGCTACAGAATTTTTAATGATGATTAATGGTGAAAATGTTTATTAGTTAATTTACAAGCTTCCCACATCAATGTTATGGCAAAACCCCTTTAATTAATTTCATTATCATGGGGCATTGCTTCTAGACAAGCTTTTATCATTTTTATAGAGCTCTAAGGCAGCTGCATAGTCAATCCGGTTCTGGATACCTGTTCCTCATAAAGATATCAGAAGGCATTAGAGGAGGACAAGGGGTTATCCGGGAGTTTAAAGATTTTCTAAAACATTATGATATTTATATTGAAAAGTAAAGATATTTCAACTCCTTCATGTGTTTATGTATTTTTTCTTTTACCTTGTTATTCATAAGATCCATTTTTTGCAGTGAAAATTCCTGCTTGTGGGCATGTCAGTAGTTCTCCAGCTCTCCCCCTTAAAAATCCAGCAATCTAGGACTTCTTCCAGTTCTCACTGTTAGGTTCTATGTGCTAACATTATTTTTAAAATCTGCCCCAACTCTTACTTGAATTTTTTTTTTATAAGACGCCCTTGGTGGGATCATGAGTAGGTTGATGATTCAAAAAATTAAGTTTCCGAACATCTCGTTTCTCGAACCAAAATTTTTTGTTGTTCAAGTAAATGTTCGAGTTCGCCATGGCGTACGACATGCCATTTTAATACTTTTCAGCGCCTTTCTGCACCTTTGGCAGCCATCCAATCAGTGCAGAGCACAGAGAAGTGTCAAAAAGTAAACGCTGAGGGGTGGGGCCCTCCTGGGGCTAAAATCCCTATCATGTTCTAATATTTTTTCTGTATTGCATTCTGAACCCATTTTCATCACTCTCTGTCTGTCAAATGCTGTCTGCTTTTTTCAGCAGGGACAAGATTTGTTTATTAGCTATTTTAGAACGGGAAAAGTGTTTTTAGTTGTTAAGTGTTAGTAAGGGATTCAGTAATTTTTAAAAACACACCATCTCCAAATTCCCCGACAAAGAAATATATCTAAATATGGTTGGTTTGGGAAAAGTTTTATTTTTGCATTTTTGGGGGGAAAATGCCCTTTCAAATATACCGGTGTCTTTCATCAGATATTACCCCGGAAATAGAGTTCTCTTGTTGCTAATCTTCTCAAGCCAAAAGTGTAATTTTCCATATTTTAAGTCCAAATAACGTTGAAATTACCAGTGCATTATGTGTCCAATTATCTATCACTTCTCTCTTTTTTTATTACATATATCTTCTGCCACGTGCAGAGCTGTAATACTTAGCTTTTAAACATGGTGAGAACTATAGGTGGTAAGCGAGCAAGGAGGGTCATAGGAAGTGGAGACAGAGGTACGAAACAAGGCACTCCTTCCAGTGCTCTGGACAATACACCAGCGATCAAATCGTCAGTCGCAGGACCGCAAGGCCTGTCATCGCTTGCTCGGTTTCCTGTGCATCTCATTACTGAACAGTATTGCCAATCTGTTCTTCAGCGGTTATCAGACCCTGCATCCAGCGGTGTTACATCCTCTTCCTCTCAGTAACAGCCACAAATGTCATCATCATCAGTCCAAACTGAAGCAAACACGGGCAGAATGTCACAACCCAATATACAGACCACTCCAAATAATCCATATTCTGAAGAGCTCTTTGATCACACAATGCGGTTGGGCTCAGAAGGCATATCAAAAGAGCAAAGAGGATGATTTTGTCTGCTCTGACGCCCAATCGCTGATGCCCTCAGAGGAGGAGAAGGACGCTGGTCTGTCAACAGAAATACCGAGAGGTCAGCTGTGCCTCGCAGTGCCTGTGGCCTCTAGCCCACAGCTTGAGGATGTAGACTGTGAGAAAGAGGAAGTCACTTGTGATGGTGATGACATTGCGGATCCACCGTTTTCTTTTGAGCAGCAGCTGGCGAGCACATCATCGGTGGAGGAGGATGATGGGGTAGTGTTAGTGCGGGTCCAGCCTCAGAAAGTGAGAGAGCGATCGCACAAGTCCGCTGACATTAATCCGCCATCCATGGTCAGTGGTGGCAGCGGGAACACTGCTACTAGGTTTTCATTCAAAGAGGTTCAGGACCTGTGAAGCCTGGGCCTTTTTCGATCAAGCCTCAGATCTTCATTAGCACTGTTGAAAGTTTGTACTGGCCAGTGCATACTTTAAACTCGAGTCAGCTTTCTGCCTCACATACCCTTATATTTTTCACCACGTAAGCACTGGAAAGTAGTGACAGGTTATACATAACGGGCCACATGTATGAATCCCGCCGGGTCGGGGCGCACCTTTCCGCCAGTTTTCCGGCGGAATCTGCCCTATTTATGGGGCCGGGGCGCGCTCATACAAACAAATGTAAAGTCCGCCGCGCCTCGCCTGTGTTTTGGCGCAGTGCGGGTCCCGGGGGTGCGCAGTGCGGCGCTGTGCCTATGATTCGCTGCCGAGGTAGCGCACTCATACATGCGGGGAAAAGTTCCCTGCGCCTCGCCAGTGTGTGTGGGGCACAGGCGGGGACATGGGCGTAGTGCGGGACTTAGGCGGCGTGGCGGGCTGCGCCGAAAACAGTTCCGATGCGAGACAGGCTGGAACAGCGAGAAAATCATTCCAGATGTCGGTGCGGAGTATGAATCAAAAATCGTCTTATAAAGGCGTTCAACATTCTCAGAAAAGAGCTGAAACCTAAAAAAAAATATATAAAACAAAATCACTTTCCAATATCCTAATTTCAAGAATTAGGATATTGGAAATTGCCGGGAAATACAGTAATTCAAAATCAGAAAGCTATTCTGATTGGTCGGCATAAACTGGCCAATCAGAATAGGAGCGACAAATGAACCATTAAAACCTATGGGGAAGTTTTAGACCAATCAGAATCCACGGGGGGATAGTTCCCAAAAAACAGTAAAAATGCTGAAAAGAGCTGATTGGTTTAAACTACCGGGACTTGGGCTAGCTCAGCCAATGAGAATAGGAGCGACAAAGACCCATTATATCCTATGGAGAAGTTTGGGCCAATCAGAATAGGAGCGACAAAGACCCATTCTAGTCTATGGAGAAGTTTAGACCAATCAGAATCCACGGCGGGAAAATTCAAAATACAGTAAAAAGACAGAAAAGAGCTGATTGGCTGAGCTAGCGGTGCTTTGGCTATCCCAGCCAATCAGAGCGCGAGCTACTTCTCCCATTATAGTCCTATGGAAGATTGGGCGCTCTGAAAACTCGGCTCTCAGCGCCGTGCGGGGATGAAGTATTAATAAAAAAATCATTTTTATTAAGTTGTCAGACATTATCAGAAAAAGAGCAGAACCCTTCTTTTCAAATAAAGCAGTTAAAAACCCGAACAAACGCGTTTGTCGCCCGAGACCGGCGCTACATAGGGAATTGCAATAGAGAGAATTGCCGGGAAATACAGTAATTCAAATTGTTTAATTATTCTCATTGGTCGGCATAAAACCAGCCATCAGAAAAAGGAGCGACAAAGTCCCATTATAACCAATGGAGGAGAATTGACCAATCAGAATAGGAGCGACAATGTCCCATTATATCCTATGGAGAAAAATTGACCAAACATTTTCAAAGGCGGGACAGTTCAAAATACAGTAAAAATCAGAAACGAGCTGATTGGTTGAAGCGGCGGGAGCTCGTCCAGCTTAGCCAATCAGGCGCGAGCTACTTTCTCATAGAGTTCTATGGGAAAAGAAATTCTGAGCGCGCTCTTGTGATTGGCTAAGTTAAAAGAGGCGCCGTTATTTGGACCCAAAGGGAGAGCGAGCGACGCTCCTATGGGTTTTTTTTAATGCAATCTGAAATAAAAACTGTAACATGGCCGAAATCAAAATTATATAACACTACAGAAGTTGTCCCGATGTGTATATAAAAGAATGATAATATGGGGGTAACGAAAAAAAATATTACATCAATAAAAATCATGTTTTATTTCTTTATTTTCGTTAGCCAAGATCAATAGTATGGGTGCAACGATAATAAAGAAATAAACATGATTTTATTGATTAACTTTTTTTTTTCTTAACCCCAATATTATCATTCGTTTTATATACACATCGGGACCACTTCTGTAGTGTTATAATTTGATTCGGGCTGGGAGGCCCAGTATACGCCAAAAAACGGGCGAAAAGCCCGATCGTACATGTCGCCCAACGTGTCAAGAAATATGATCTTAAAATCACCATTGTCTGAACCAAGATGGAGGTGTTACTAGTTACATTCTTTTTGCTGTGTTTGTGGGGCGTATTACAACGCAAAGACATGCTGCAGTACGCCCCACAAACACGCTGTGTGAACACCCTCTTATCCTTCTGCTACGTGACCATTACCTTCTGCTCCATGTCCTTTGCCCTCTTTCATGTCTTCCTTCCAATATATAGTACAGCTTATTCCTTCCCTGTTTTAGTCCCTTCCTCAGTCGGATCCAGGGTTCAACTTCCCTGCTCCCATAGTCCATTTCCTCTTTTCTAAAATTCATTTTGTATTATTTTGAGTCAATATTTTTAGGGCTTTAGGACCAATTACTAGTTTTCCATAGAGTTATGGTCTTAAATGACAATAGTCATCCAGATCAAAATAATATTGTAACTTGAGGATCCATTATATAAAATCATGAAGAATGCAAGATGGAAGTTTCCATATGCAAACACGCAAGTGTCGAGGAGTTTATGACTTGTGCGCCATCTTGTGTTTGAAATCATTATGTGCACAACTTTACCTTTTCATACCGCCGTTATTATAAAAGTTCCTGTTCCTTACTACTGAATGCTGTACAGTACACTGGATATTTCAGGTATAGTGCAGCCAATCGCGTTGTAATATGATCAATTGAATTTATACAGGAATGCAACTGTTTCACAATGTGAGCAGTAAACAGCATTGTTGGGTTATGTCTCATTGATTTCATGTGTTCTACTAGCAAGTAAAGATGAAGAAGTCTTGGAAAAGGCAGGGATCTTTTGCTGTGATTTCACTATATGTCATAAGAAGCATAATAATATTCTTTTGGGGTCAATTAAAATGCTGTTTATTCGCTTAGATTCACCAGATATGAAAAACTAGGGGCGATCTGAGTTGCAAAAGTAAAAAAGCAGTCTAGAATGTTTTAGCAGAGCAGTTGCCTCCTCTGATTGTCCTATATAAGTTACATAACCAGGGCAGTTCCTAGGCTAAATTGCACTCAAGGCGAGGTGAAGAAATTTCGCTCAACCCCCACCCTCCCCGCACCACAGTTTGACACAGTGCCTCACCATAAACTAAGACCAAAATATACAAAAATCTTTAACACAATGTGCTACGTATAAAACGACAAAATAATAGTGATACCGTTACCAAATATAACACTGCTGCACGAAACCAGAATCCCAGGCTAATAGTACCAATGTCCTACTATGACCACATATCACCAGCACATAGTGACCAAATACCGCACCACCGTGACCACATATCACCAGAACTTAGTGACTGAATACCACAACACCGTGACCACATATCAACAGCACATATTACCAGCACATAGTGACCGAATATCACAACACCATGACCACATATCACCAGCACATATTACCAGCACATAGTGACCGAATATCACAACACCATGAACACATATCACCAGCACATATTACCAGCACATAGTGACTGAATACCACAACACCGTGACAACATATCACCAGTACATAGTGACTGAATAATACAAACTGACCATTACTGAATACAAACCATTATACTATAACCTATATTACCCGCATACAGTGACCATACAGAGATGGATACCAGTTGTACACAGGTTCTGCAGACATAAAAATGATTACAGTAAAGTTATATCTATTTACTTACAGGAGAAGTCTCTGAAGAGTTGTTCTCTTCCTCTTCGTCTCCATCTGTCCCAGACGCCATGACGTCTTCTCCCGGCCATGACTCTTCTCTGTAGACTATACAAAACAAACATCTTAGACGCCTCATTTTATCAGCACTTCTCTACCAATTCCTATCTCTATACAAACTCCCCATCAATAGCACCTCATATGGTAGCCATGTTTAAAATGCCCCCTGTAGCCATATAGTAGGGCCCCCCGTAGGGAAGGTAGTTGCCCCGTTTAGCCAGGTAGTTGCACCTGTACCATGTTTAAAACCCCCCTGTAGCCAAAATAGCTGCCCCCTGTAGCCAGATAATAGCCCACTGTAGCCATGTCATAACCCCTTGTAGCCAGATAGTAGCCCCCTGTGGCCAGATAGCTGCCCCCTGTAGCCAGATAGTAACCCACTGTAGCCATGTTATACCCCTGTAGGCAGATTGTTGCCCCTGTAGCCAGAGAGTAGTCCACTGTAGCCAGGTAGCTGCCTTCTGTAGACATGTAGTAGCCCCCTGTAGCCAGATAGTAGCCAAATAGTGGCCCCTATAACCAGATAGTAGCCCACTGTATCCATGTAATACCCCCTGTAGCCAGGTGGTTGCTCCTGTAGCCAGATAGTAGCCCACTGTAGCCATATAATATCCCCCATAGCCAGGTAGTTGCCCCTGTAGCCATGTAATACCCCCCCATAGACAGGGGGCATAGCCATGTAGCCTGTAGCCATGTTATATTCCCACTGTAGCCAGATAGTTGCCCCTGTAGCCATGTAGTACCCCCCTTGTAGCCAGATAGGAGCCCACTGTAGCCATGTAGTACCCCCTTGTAGCCAGATAGTTTCCCCTGTATCCAGTTAGTACCCCCCATTGTACCCAAATCGTTTCCCCTGTAGCCATGTAGTATCCCCCCATTGTAGCCAAATAGTTTCCCCTGTAGCCATGTAGTACCCCCCATTGTGGCCAAATAGTTGCCCCTGTAACCATGTATTACCCCCCCCCCCTTGTAGCCAGGTAGTTGCCCCTGTAGCCATTTAATATATCACCCTCTCCCCATAGCCACATAGCTGCCCCCTGTAGCCACATAGTTGCCCTTGTAGCCATGTAATGCCCCCTCCCACCTGTAGCTCATGATAATAAAATAAAGAAAACTTACTCACCTTTCCAGGATCCCTGCAGCGCTGCCAGGTCCAGGAGCCGGTGATCGGTGTAAGTGGCGTGACGTCATCACGCCGCTTACACCCAGCACTCAGCGTCGCAGGGGCCGCGGTGAAAGCTGTGCGCACCCTGCGATGCTGTGAAAGTACAGCGCTGACTGAGCGCTGATATAAACAGGGGAGGAGGCAGGAAGGGAATGAGCCATACTGCCTCCTCCCTGTACCAGCAGCTGCATAGCAAGTGTGCAACTGCTGGCTCTGACTCTGCCGGCCGTCTTACAATGGCTGTGCAGAATCTGAGACCGATCCCCGGGCGAGGCGGGCGGCCATGGCGCCCCCCTCTGTTGAGCGGAGCTCCGGGCGATCACCCGCCTTGCCCGCCCCTAGGAACGGCCCTGTACATAACCTATTTTGACATATTTTGAAGGCACTGATTTTATCCAGTGAAGCCTGAGAGGAATGTCACCCAACTGTATTGATGCAGACTTCTATCATATATTCAGTCTAACAATTTGCATGAATTTGTTTCATTATGGCCCCTGGGGTGATGGGAAATGTTTCTGCACTATGGCATGGGTATGAGGTGACGGCGGGGCAACAGGGTAGAAACAGAAGTGGCACAATGACAAGGGGGTGAGGTGGGCCCACACCCGCAATAACTCAAAAGCAAACATAAAGGTTTAGAGGGGGTTCACAATGACACAGTGTGGGGTGTCACGGCCACCCCCCCCAAAACAGCAGCAGCAGGAAGGCATAAGTGGGCCCCAATGACATTAAAGGGGGCAAAAACAGGGGTAGCCCCAAGTGGGACAATACAGGTGGGGATTTTCACGGCAGCCACAGCAGCAGCATGGGGCAGAAGTGGCACAATGACATTCGGAGGTGGCAAAACAGGATGTAGGCCACAGAGTGGCACAATGACACAGTTTGTAGGTCACCGGAGCAGCCACAAAATGCAGCATGAGGTCAGACAGTGGCACAATGACAGAGTGTGGAGGTCACGGCAGCAGCAGCATGAGGTCAGACAGTGGCACAATGACAGAGTGCGGAGGTCACGGCAGCAGCCACAGCTGCAGCTTTGAGGTCAGAGCAGTGGCAACAATGACAGAGTGTGAGGTCACGGCAGGAGCAGAGCACAGCATGAGGTAAAGACAGTGGCACAATGAATTCTGGAGGGGGAAAAAACAGTAGTTAGGCCACAGAGTGGCACAATGACAGAGAGTGGAGGTGACGGTGCAGCAGCAGCATGAGGTAAAGAGAGTGGCACAATGACACAGTTGGAGGGAAACTGAGGCAACAGCCACAGCAGCAGCAGCATGAAGGTAATAGAATGGCACAATGACAGAGTGGGGAGGTGGGTGGCAATACAAGTCCCTGGTAAAGAGGGTTTGGTGGCAGATGGAGAAACTGGCAGCAGATGTGTGGCATCAGGCGGGTGGGGGCATCAGAATAGTGCAAAGGCAGGTAGTTTGAACCGACTCATTTCTCAAGTTTGGTTGTGAGGCGTCATGGCTGATGTAGCTGACGCCTAGGCATTTGGGGTGTGGAAATTTCCCGGCCGATCCATGCCTGATTCATCCTTTACAAAGGTCAGTCATTCCACATTTCCCATGGACAAGCGGGTTCTCCTTGGGTTAACGATGGCCCCTGCCCACTGAACACCCCTCTGATGCCACACTACTGGCCGGGCAGGACAGCTTCTCCCCTGCAAACTCGGCAAGTTGCGGCCAACATCCATTTGGCTCCCAGTAGTCCAGTGGATCTTCTAACTGGGTGGCAGAGTACTGTCCAAGTAGGCCACAAACCCGTTGGTTCAGGCTTTTCCAGGTCCTCTTGCTGCTTGTGGCGACTGCCCTCCTCACTTGGCGGGTTGAAGGGAAAGCTGCTTTATCAGTGGGCTCCAGACTTGGGTTGCGCTGATGGAGCATGGATACTGCTCCTACACCCCACCTTTCCCCAGCAGCCGCAGCAGTAACGTGTGCGCTGAAGAACCCCTCCGGTCAGACCTGTCAGAGGAGGGACGATGCGCACATAGGCACGGGCCCAAAAGACTACGGGGGATTTCCCTATAGTAATTTGGTTTTCCCCCCTCTCGCACTGGGAAAAAGGCTCCCATTTTGGACCGGTAGCGAGGGTCCAATTTGGGTGGAGAGCCAGAAGTCATCCCTCTGCCGGATGGTGACTATTCGGCTTTCACTAGCCAGGCAAATAACATGCTGCGGGCCATCTGCACAAGTGACTCCGAGGGCCCCCCTGCCTCCATCTCCACTGTAAAACTGCCACGGTGCTTGTGGGTCATCTGCCTCGTCTTCCTCATCTCCATCTACCTCCTCCAGCTGCTCCTGCTCCTCCTCTCTTGTCACCTGGGTAGAAAATCCACTATTTCACCAGACAATGCTTCTCTCCAATGTCCTCCTCCTCCTCCATTTCAGTCCACCCCAGACTCATGTGGCCGCGAGATGTAGTCGCCACGTCTCCAGTCCCCTGCCCAGACAGATTTTTCAGCATCTGTTCCAGGACATGAAGCAGTGGAATGACGTTATTCATCCTGTAGTCCTGGCGACTGACAAATAACGTCGCCTCCTTGAATGGCCTCAGCAAATGGCAGGTGTCACGCATGAGCTGCCACTGGCTGACATCAAAGTTACACAGGGGAGTACTCCTGTCCGCCTGGATCATCAAAAAATCATTAATGGCCTTTCTCTGTTCATACAGTCGGTCCAACATGTGCAGGCTGGAATTCCAATGGGTGGAGACATCGCATATCAGAGTGTGTTGGGGGAGGCCGTTCTGCCGCTGCAACTCGAGGAGGGTGTTCCTGGCTTTGTAGGAATGGATGAAGTGCATGCACAGTTTCCTGGCCATTTTCAGAATCTTCTGAAGATCGGTGGAAGACTTCAGGAACCTTTTCACAACCAGATTGAACACGTGCGCCATGCAGGGCGCATGGACCATCTCTCCTTGGTGCAGCGTGGACACCATGTTACTCCCATTGTCCGTCACCATGGTTCCGATTTGCAGTTGGCACGGAGAAAGCCACACATCGATTTCTTGCTGCATGACGCGGAGCAGTTCCTCCCCTGTGTGACTTTGTTCGGCGAGGCAAGCCAGGTGTAGAACTGCGTGACACCGCTGTGCCCTACACATGTGGTATGATGGAGCAGTACTTGTGGAGGCTGAGATGGTGGTGGTGGTGGAGGAGGAGGAGGCGGACATTGGCGCAACAGCAGCAGTTTGACAACGTGGAGGAGAAAGCGGCATCTCCTGTCCAAGTTGTTGGTGTGTCTGGGCAGGAAACACATTCACCCAATGGGCCGTAAAGGACATGCCGTGCACCTTGGAACTGACCGATAAGCTCAAGGACTGGCCAACATTCTGTTCTACATATTTATGAAGTGCTGGTACTGCCTTTTGGAAAGAAATTAACGGCTTGAACTCTCCATCTCGGCTCGGCACAAGCCATTAGTTCTCTGAACGGTGCAGAGTCTACCATTTGGAAAGGGAGGGACTGCAGTACCAACAACTTGGACAGGAGCACGGTCAGCTTCTGCACCTTAGGATGGTTGAACGCATACTGTTGTCTCTTTGCAGTCGCCTCGCTGAACGACTGCTGGCGCCATGAGTAGCGAGGAGCAGAGCATCTGATCGGGAGATGATGGCAAAGAGAAACAGCTCCCTTCTGCAGAGGTGGTGGAGCCTTGACTGGCTGCAATTGTATGCGTGCCACTGGGCGATGCTGCTGCTGCGGCGGCAGATGGATCCACCACATCTAGCCATGTTTCTCCCAGGCCACCGGATGGTGATGCTGCATGTGTTGACTCAGGGCCGTGGTGCCAACGTTAGCTCCCTGGCCACGCTTGACTTTCTGCCTACAGGTTCTATATATACCCATATTCGGCTCCTCCAGTGTCTTAGCAAAGAACTGCCACACCGCCGAGTATCTGATTTTACCGCCAACGCTCCACACTGAGTGACTACTACGCTGCCTCGCTGAGCCCATGTGCCACTACTTTCTTGGACCTGCGAAGCGAGTTTTTTACCCCATGGCCGTTTGGCTCCTGACCTCGCACTGCTGCTACCCTGCTGACTTACGGCTACGCTCTCTTCTCCTGACGATGATGAAGCCCTTGCTTCACCCGGCTCCCAAGTGCGGTCAGCTACATCATCATCTATTTGTGTTTCATCGTCACTGCTGTCCTCATCACCGGTCTTGGTATGCAGAGGCTGACCCCTCACAACATGACCTCCCATGCCACTCTCCACATCTATACTTTGCCGCCTACTGCAAGAAGCAGGGGATATTGGCCCCATTTCTTCACTGCCAAGTAGCTGCTGACTGCCCTTCTCAAATTGTTCATCCCGTATATAGTGGCGCTGAGCCCAGACCACATAGTAGATCTCTGGCTGAGGGAACCGGATGGGACAGAGGCGGGTTGAGGACAGGTGAGGGCCGCTTACCCGCTCCCGGGCCATGCCAACTAAGGGTTGTGTCTGACGTTCCCACCGACTCTTGGCTGGGGTTGTCAGATGTCATTTGGAAGGAAGTGGGCGACCTAGTCAACCAATCAAGAACCCTTGGGTTGCTGGTCAACACTCGGACGCTAGATGACACCGGCAGTTCTGGCCTCACCGAGTGACCCCTGCTGCACCGTCCCCTTGCTGTTCTGCGACCTTTGCCTGCTCCAGGAATGTTTGTGCCACTGCCACTCACATATGAAGAGCCTGCCACCTCTCTGTCTGACATACAGTTTGTTCAAAAATTTACAGACTCTGTTTAATGAAGATATCTGTATATGATAAATACACAAACTGTATTTGACTCCAAATGAACCCAGTAACAAGCTTGGGTAACCCTTGGATATAAATTGCGCTCCACAACTGGCCAGGAAAAATTTACTTGTATGTGCCGTTTAAAAACACTGTGTATTTTACTGAAGATAAAAGCACAAACAGGCTTAATTAACCTTCGGATATGAATTATGCTACATGCAAAATTGCTTCTTTGGCGGTGAAAAAGAACGTTTCTTTTAGTGACCACAACAGCAGAACAACGCTTAATTAACCCCTGGATCTAAATTGCGCAAAAGAAATGAGCAACCAAAATTACACTTTGTACGTCTTAAAATGCGTGTATTTTCGGTAAGAACAACAGAAAAACTTGTAATTACCTTGGTTATGAAATGTACAGGCAAAATGTCTTCTGGGCTTGAAATACGTTTTTTTAGTGACCAAACAGCAGAACAATGCTTAATTAACCTGGATGTAATTGCGCAAAAGAAATATGCTGCAACAATTACCACTTTGAGCATTTAAATGGCATGTATTTTACGTACGACAACAAAAAATTGTATTCTACGTTATGTTATGCAAGGCAATGATCTTCTTGAGCGGTGAAAAAGAACGTTTCTTTTAGTGACCACAACAGCAGAAACAACGCTTAATTAACCCCTGGATGTAAATTGCGCAAAAGAAATGAGCAACCAAAAATTAAGTGGTATTTGGATTGTAAAAACGCTGTTTCTTTAAATTAATGAAACAGGAACAGGCTTAGATAACTCTTGGATATTCAATGTGCTGAAGAACTGAGCAGATAGCATTAAAATGAATATGCAGCTGCAGTGGACGCACACTGGACTTCAGTTCCAATACCCCACAAAATTAGAATTAGAACGTAAGAGAA
The DNA here is from genome assembly GCA_025379985.1 of Phyllomedusa bahiana. Classification (NCBI taxonomy): domain Eukaryota; kingdom Metazoa; phylum Chordata; class Amphibia; order Anura; family Hylidae; genus Phyllomedusa; species Phyllomedusa bahiana. Next base: position 16,090 of record JAODAL010012284.1, read on the forward strand.
GCAGTCTCTGAGACAAGCTGTGACACCCCCCAAAAATCGCTGTATAAAAGTGAGTTCTTTAGTATGAGATATCACAAGCAGCCGCGGCAGCATCTTCCCTACTCAGTACAGTGAGAGCGGTATGAGCTCCCAGCGTCGCGCCCAGACTTATATAGTGCGGTGACGTCACAGAATCCCGCCGTTCTCTGATTTGCTTAATCTCTGCACATGTCATGCAGGCTATGCCCTTCTTCCTCCCAGACGTCTTTGCCCCATGTAACGCCATGTGCTCGCAGCCATTTTATCAATTAAAAACACACTTCGTTCCCGCGAATCATCCCAAACTTCGACTTCGTTCAGAATCGATGTTTTCCTGAAATTCTAAACGAATTCCACTTCGTTAGAATCAATTCGCCCATCTCTAGATGTGATATATAGAGTTGGAACCGGAAGTTTACATACTCTATATAAAAAGACACATTTGCATGGTTTTCTCACTACCTGACATGAAATCAATAAACCTTAGACGTTTTAGGTCAATTAGGATTACCAAAATTATTTATATTTGCCAAATGCCAGAATAATGACAGAGAATTTGTAAAAGCCTTTTTATAACTTTCTGCAAAGTCAAAACTTTACATACACTAGGATTTCTATGCCTTTAAACAATTTGTGACAGCCCATATGATGATGTCATGTCTTTGGAAGCTTCAGATAGGTTTATTGGCAACATCTGAGTTTATTAGAGACACACCTGTTGATGTATTTTAATTCACACCAGAAACGCACTGCTTCTGTGTGCAACGTCATGGGAAAGTCTAAAGAAATCAGTCAAGACATCAGAAAGAGAATTATGGATTTTCACAAGTCTGGTTCATCCTTGGGTGCAATTTTCAGATACCTGAAGGTGCCTCATTCATCTGTACAAACAATCATATGCAAGTACAAACAAGATGGGAATGTTCAGCCATCACACCACTCGGGAAAGAGACAGGTTCTGTGTCTCAGGGATGAATGTGCTTTGGTCTGACATGTGCATATCAACCCAAGAACAAAAGCAAAAGACCTTGTGACGATGCTGGCGGTAGCTGGTAAGATTGTGCCATTACCCACAGTGAAACGAGTACTGTATCAACGTGGGCTGAAAGGCCACTCAGCCAGAAAGAAGCCATTACTCCAAAAGAAACCTGGCCTGCTACAAAACACCAGTGACTGTCTGTCCGCTGTCTCTGACATCATGTCCGCTCTCTCTATCTCAAACTAAACCTCACTAAAACTGAACTTCTTGTTTTTTCCCCCATCTACTAACCAACCCCCAGCTACTATTTCTATCTCAGTGTATGGAACCACCATAACTCCTAGGCAGCAGGCCCGCTGTCTTGGGGTTATTCTAGACTACGATCTGACCTTCACTCCAAATCTCCAATCCCTGGCCCGCTCCTGTCACCTCAAGAACATCTCCAGAATCCGTCCTTTTCTCACTGTGGAAACAACTCAAACTCTCATTGTTGCTCTAATTGTTTCTCGTCTTGACTACTGTAACTCCTTGCTTATCGGTCTCCCTCTCTGTAAACTCTCCCCTCTCCAATCTATCCTGAATGCAGCAGCCAGGCTTGTCTTTCTTTCCAGCCGCTATACTGATGCCTCTACCCTGTGTCACTCGCTGCACTGGTTGCCCATCCAGTACAGAATACAGCATAAACTCATCACTTCACCCATAAAGCTCTCCACAGTGCTGCACCCCCATACATCTCCTCCCTCATCTCTGTCTACCACCCTGCCCGCTCTCTCCGCTCAGCTACGGACATCAAACTACAGACTACAATCATCCGAACCTCCCATGCCCGTCTTCAAGATTTTGGACGTGCTGCACCCATTCTCTGGAATATCCTACCACGTACCATCAGGCACAATCCCAGCCTTCGTAGTTTTAAGAGTGTCCTGAAAACACATCTCCTCAGGCAGGCCTACCAAAACCCCTAATTGCTAACCCACACCTTCTATCACACACATTTCTGTCACTCCCTACACTAGGGCACTCACAGGTACTTATCTGTATATAGATGTACAGTCATGGTGGCAGGTTCACCAAATCTTTATTTAAACTTCCCCATATTTATAAAACATGGCTGGGCCATTGTAAATTTAGCACTTCTCCCCCCTTGTTTCCCCCAGGCACCCTCTTAGATTGTAAGCTCTTGCGAGCAGGGCCCTCACACCTTGTGTCTCGCCTGTACGTAGCTTTCACTGTGTAATGTCTGTTTTTTGTCTGTAATTATACCCTCTAGATTGTAAAGTGCTGCGAAATTTGTTGGCGCTATATAAATAAATATTATTATTATTATTATTATAAAAGAAACATATCAAAGCCAGATCAATGTTTAGAAATGCACACAGGAACAAACACCTACATTTTTGGAGACATTTTCTGTGGTCTGATGAAACTAAAATTGAACTGTTTGGCCATAATGACCATCGTTACGTTTGGAGGAAAAAGGGAGACACTTGGAAGCCTAAGAACACATCCCAACTGTGAAACACAGGGGTGGCAGCATCATGTTGTGAGGATGATTTGCTGTAGAAGGGACTGGTGCACTTCACAAAATAGATGGCATCGTGAGGAAAGAAGATTATGTGGCAATACTGAAGCGACATCTCAAGACATCAGCCAGGAAGTTACGTTGGACATGGGTCTTCCAAATGGACAATGACCTGAAGCATACTGCCAAACTGGTTACAAAGTGGCTTAAGGATAACCAAGTCAATGTTTTGGAGTGGTCATCACAAAGCCCTGATCTCAATCCTATTGAAAATGTATTTGCAAAGCTGAAAAGGCAGGTGCGAGCAAGGCGACCCAGAAACAGAGCTCAGTTACACCAGTTCTGTCAGGAGGAATGGGCCAAAATTCACCAACTATTGTGAGACGCTTGTGAAAGGATATCCAAAATGTTTGACCAAAGTCATACAGTTTAAGGGCATTGCTACCAAATAAACTTTGGTACCAAGTAAACTTTTGGCTTTGCAGAAAGTAATAAAAATGCCTTAAATATTTTCTCTGTATCATAATTGTGGCATATGGCAAAAATAAATAAATTTGAAAAACCGGGTAAGGTTTATTTTGATTTTATGTTAGGTAGACCGAAAAACAAACAAACAGTTTGGAAAAAAGAATATAGTAAGCCACCAATATTGCAAGTTCTCCAACTTAAAATGGTGAGAGAGGCCTGTAATTGACATCATAGGTAGACCTCAACTATGAGAGACAAAATGAGAAAACAAACCCCGAAAATCACATTGTCTGATTTGGAAAGAATTTATTTGCAAGTTATGGTGGAAAATAAGTATTTGATCAATAACAAAGTTCATCTCAATACTCAACGACAGAGGTCAAACATTTTCTTTAAGTCTTCACAAGGTTGGCACACTCTGTTGCTGGTATGTTAGCCAATTCCTCCATGCAGATCTCCTCTAGAGCAGTAATGTTTTGGGGCTGTCGCTGGGCAACACAGACTTTCAACTCCTTCCAAAGCCTTCTATGGGGTTGAGACTTCAGAACCTTCCATAATGTTGCCACCCCCATGCTTCACAGTAGGTATGGTGTTCTTTGGATGCAACTCAGCATTCTCTCTCCTCCAAACATAACGAGTTGTGTTTCTACCAAACAGTTCTACTTTGGTTTCATCTGACCATATGACATTCTCCCAATACTCTTCTAAATTATCCAAATGATCTCTAGCAAACTTCAGACGGGCCCGGACATGTACTGGCTTAAGCAGGGGGACACATCTGGCACTGCAGGATCTGAGTCCCTGGCGGCGTAGTGTTATTGATGGTAGTCTTTGTTACATTGCTCTCCATTCTTGTGATCATTTTGACTCCACGGGGTGAGATCTTGCATGGAGCCCCAGATCGAGGGAGATTATCAGTGATCGTGTATGTCTTTCAATTTCTAATTATTGCTCCCACATTTGATTTCTTCACACCAAGCTGCTTGCCTATTGCAGATTTAGTCTTCCAAGCCTGGTGCAAGGCTACAGTTTTGTTTCTGGTGTCCTTCGACAGCTCTTTGGTCTTCACCATAGAGGAGTTTGGAGTGTGACTGTTAGAGGTTGTGGACAGGTGTCTTTTATACTGATAACAAATTCAAACAGGTGCCATTACTACAGGTAATGAGTGGAGGACAGAGCCTCTTAAAGAAGAAGTTACAGGTCTGTGAGAGCCAGAAATCTTGCTTGTTTGTAGGTGACTCAAACTCATCACTCTCACCCATAAAGCTCTCCACAGCACTGCACTCCTCTACATCTCCTCCCTCATCTCTGTGTACCACCCTAGCCTGTCTCTCCGCTTGGCAGGATGATCTTCGACTACATGCCTCAGTCATCCGAACCTCCCATGCCCGCCTCCAAGATTTTTCACCAGCACCAGTTCTCATACTACCGCGAGCGATCAGGCACACTCACAACCCTCATAGTTTTAAGAGGGCCCTGAGAATACATTTTCTCAGTCTAGCCTACCAGAATCCCTAATTGCTAACCCCCCACTCTCTAACGCACATATTTCTGTCACTCTCTACAATTCAGCACTTAAATGTACATAGATGTACTGTCTGCGTGGCAGGTTCATCCATATTCTATATAAATCACCCCATATTTATGTCACATGGCTGGACCATTGTAAACCTAGCACTTTTACCCTTCATCTCACCCACACAACCTAATAGATTGTAAGCTCTTGCGAGCAGGGCCCTCACACCTTGTGTCTCATCTGTAAGTAGCTTTTCATTGTGTAATGTATGTCTTTTCGCCTGTACCTACACCCTCCAAATTGTAAAATGCTGCGGAATATGTTGGCGCTATATAAATAAAGATTATTATTATTATAGGTGACCAAATACTTATTTTCCATCATAATTTGCAAATAAATTATTTCCAAATCAGACAATGTGATTTTCGGGATTTGTTTTCTCATTTTGTCTCTCATAATTGAGGTTTATCTATTATGTACAACACTGAGGATAAATATAGCAACCCACAAATACCAAAATACACATAAGATAGTCAAGAAATAATCAAATAGAATCACTGGACTAGACTATAAAACATAACTAAAATTATTAAAAAGGAAACAATTATAGTCTCCTCTAACAAACTACATATAGCAGATTGTATTTAGAACGTATTGTATTGAACTTTGTCACATGCTGGTTTGATAAGGTTTTTTTCCACGGATTCAGGGACTTATAGGGCCTACTTAGTTTAGGTTCCTGGTGGGACCGTCCTTATTGGGATGAAAATCCCATGAGTGGTGGATAGGCAGTATATAGTTAGGGTATTACAGGGTTAGATTGTTATCTCTGTAATATGTAGTTTGTTATAGGAGACTATAATTGTTTCCTTTTTAACAATTTATCCAGTAAAAGTTATGTTTTATAGTCTAGTACAGTGATTCCGTCTACTTATTATGTCAATTACAGGCCTCTCAGCTTTTTAAGTGTGAGAACTTGCACAATTGGTGGATGACTATATACTTTTTTCCCCACTGTATCTATCTTTTTATATAGTGTATGTAAACTTCTGGTTTCAACTGTATAGATTGACATGAAGCGGTGACAATGTCCGCTCTGATTGTTACTACCGTATGTGATGAGATATTATTTCAAACAGTAATTCAAAAGAACTGCGTCCTGTGGTTACTTAAAAGTAGAAGAAAAATCAACTAGAGTTAATATTATAACCTACAAAATATGCAAGTTGAGCAGGGGTGTCGCTTGGGTGCCAGCAAGGTATGGGGTCTGGGTTTCGGATCTAGAATCTTTGCCTGGGTGAAAAAAAGCCTTAGCTGCAACTTTGAGCAGAGGAGCAGAGATCAGTCACAATCTGATAAATGAATAACTTTTCCACAAAGCATCTCGCTGTGCTGTGCTATCCTTTCCAGGAAAAATGACAGAAAACCTAACAAATATATGTCAGTTGCAAAACAGATTCATCATGTCCTTCACCAATTCTGTAAAGAAAAATACCCAGAAGCCATAATACCAGTTAATGCCAGAAAAAAACATGGTTCCCATTTTCTTCTCCAATCAGAAATAATTAAAGAGAACCGTCACTTAGTTTATGCTGCTCTTGCAGAAGACAACTTAAACTAGTAACAGACATGCTGTTCCCAGCAGTGTGTCCCTTATTCTGTAAAATACAGCATCTGCAAAGCATTTACTACTCAAATCTGCCAGACAGGAGTCCACTTAATTCATAAGTGGGAAGTAGCCCCGACACCCCTCTGCCATCCGTCGATAGCACCATTGCTGATTCTACCTATTGCTGTGAATAGATAGAAAGTAGTCAGTCACTTAGAAGTGGGTGGGCAGGGCTGTTGGGGGATGGATGAAGCTTTTGGTGGGCGGGCAGGGCTAATGCGCACTCATGAATTAAGTGGACTCCTCTCTGGCAGAACAGGCTGCAAACTGCCAGATTTGAGTAGTAAATGCTCTGAAACAACTGTATTTTACAGAAAAAGGGCCACACCACTGGAAACAGCATGTCTGACACTAGCTTGTGCTGTCCTCAGCAAGAGCATAACCTGTGTGACAGGTTTCCTTTAAATAGATCTGAAGTTCTAATTTACAAATTGCAAATTCTGTATTACTCATTCTGTATGTTTTGCGTGCTGATTATACAGAATTGATAAAAACATCACACATGTCTATTTTATTGTGCTATAAAAGTCCACAAGTGTAACATGGACTACCTCCATGCTATAGAGCCAAACCTCACCGCAAGTTTGCATACATTTGTGAGTGCCATGGAAGCTTTTCTTCTTGGATATTATGACTGCAACAAGGCCTCTGCTGACAGCTAATATATAAAAAAGTTCAGGACATACTCACACCATTCTTAGCTGGACTGGACCTGATGACGACCACTTTTGATGCTGAATCATCATTGACAATATTTCCAAGTTTAATCTTTGAAGGGAACCTGTCAGGTGGTTTAAGCTGCATTATACAGTATAAAAACAGGACGTGACAGAGAGGAGAGAATCTGAGCTATGTTATATATAGGGTTATATGATAGAGGAGAGAAGCTGAGCTCTGTGATATATAGGGTTATATGATAGAGGAGAGAAGCTGAGCTCTGTGATAATTTTTGGGTTATATGATACAGGAGAGAAGCTGAGCTCTGTGATATATAGGGTTATTTTGATAGGGAGAGAAGCTGAGCTCTGTGATACATAGAGTATAAATTTTTGGGTAAGAGGGAGAGAAACCTGGGGGATCTCTGTGAAGTTTATATAGGGTTATTGATAGAGGAGAGAAGCTAAGCTCTTATATATAGGGTTATATTGTAGAGGAGAGGAGCTGAGCTCTGTGATTATTAGGTTATATGTAGAGGAGAGAAGCTGAGCTCTGTGATTTTATAGGGTTATATGATATAAGGAGAGAAGCTGAGCTCTGTGATATTAGGGTTATATGATAGAGGAGAGAAGCTGGAGCTCTGTGATTATAGGGTTATATTATAGAGGGAGGAAGCTGAGTCTGTGATATATAGAGTTATATGATAGATGGATAAAGCTGAGCTCTGGGATATTAGGGTTTTTTTTTGATAGAGGAGAAGAGCTGAGATCTGTGATATATAGGGTTACATGAGAGAGGAGAGAAGCTGAGCTCTGTGATATATAGGGTTATATGATAGAGGAGAGAAGCTGAGCTCTGTGATATATAGGGTTATATGATAGAGGAGAGAAGCTGAGCTCTGTGATACATAGAGTTATATGATAGAGGGAGAGAAGCTGATCTCTGTGATATATAGGGTTATATGATAGAGGAGAGAAGCTGAGCTCTGTTATATATAGGGTTATATGTTAGAGGAGAGGAGCTGAGCTCTGTGATATATAGGGTTATATGATAGAGGAGAGAAGCTGAGCTCTGTGATATATAGGGTTATATGATATAAGGAGAGAAGCTGAGCTCTGTGATATATAGGGTTATATGATAGAGGAGAGAAGCTGAGCTCTGTGATACATAGAGTTATATGAATGTATCTCTGCAACTGATTACAGTTTAAACAGCAGGAATGGAGGTTCTACTAGCGCTTTTCAAATTTAAAATTGTCCTTCCTTAGAATTATCAGGGAAAGGAACACAAATCCTCATTAAGAATATGAGAATTTATTTAAAACATAAAACTTTAAAACATAATACAATTAAAATAAAGCCTCTACGCGTTTCACTCGCATCATCGCGAGCTTCCTCAGGAGTTCTATCACAAACACACATTTACAATGCTCAAATAAGCTTAAACGGGCCAACCCTTTCTTTGGTAGACCAATCCCCTAACAGAGGCTCCCACATGTGTAAACGCATACCCATTTCTATCCCCATGTCCCTCATTTATTACCACTCTTAAAAACACTTATAAATTAATCTTAGATCTTATTAAAATTCGACTGTATCTTTATACTTATATTTTAAGCGATCCGCTTGTCTCCGATATTATCCTTCCTCCCTCTGGTTTTACCGCTAGGATCGTCCGACCTCCGCCGGAAGCGGAAGTCTACGTCATAAACCGGGTATCCAGAAGGTCCTCATCGGTACTAAGAGACCAACTGCGCATGCTCTATGCCAGTATACCATCCGTGTTTGGAAGAAAAACAAATTATATTGCACTATTTACTCCAACAATTCTTGATTACTATTTAATACCTAGGGTCTTTTTTTTAAAAACTCCTAATTACTAGAATTCTAAAGGTTTTTCTTATTAATCTCCTTAAAATCCTGATCAGCTATATATTTAGTGAGATTACTGAATGCACTCCTGCGCTTCATTTAAGCCGGCAGGATTCAAAGTGTTCAGTTTAAAAATCCAATACATTTCTTTATTGGTTAGGGTTTGAAGTCTATCAGTGCATTCTTCAGGTATATAATCTATTGGCTGCACTTTTATATTATAGTCTCCATTGGGGTGCTCATCTAAAATATGCCTGGGCAGACTGTACAATTTATTTTCCTTTCTAATACTAAAACGATGGTTGTTCATTCGTTGGGAGAGTTTTGTCGTGGTTCTCCCAACATATTGTTTCTGACAACTACAAGTGATCAAATAGACTATAAAGCTAGACCTGCAATCTAAATTAAATTTGATTTTGAATTTTTCCTTTGTGGATGTAGAGGAAAAATCTGTGCCCTCCTGTAACATCCTGCAGCATTTGCATGTAGGAAACCTACAGCTTTTTACCCCCTCTACCACATCTTTGTTCTCACCCGGTCTTTTACTGCTGTTTCGCTGTTTTGATGGGGCTACTATATTCTTTATAGTGTGTGCTCTTCTGTATGTAATTCTTGGTCTCACGGATATCTGAGTTTTCAAAATGGGATCCAGGAGCAGAATTCCCCAGTGTTTATCTAGGATAGAATGTACTTCTGCATGCTGAGAGGAATAGGCTGTTATAAAATTACTCTTAAAAGTTTCTCCATCACTCTCTATCTTTTTGGAGAAAACATATTCTCTTTGTGTTTTCTCCAAAGCTCTAGTATTAGCCTCCTCTATCAAAGAGTCGGGGTATCCTTTATCCTTAAATCTATCGGTGAGGATTTTAGCTTGTTCCTGATACACTCTATCTGAGGTACAATTTTTTCGAATACGTCGAAATTGACCAAAGGGCACATTTCTTTTCCACTTTTTATAATGGTTACTATCAAACCGTATGAAGTTATTTGAATCTACTTCCTTGAAGTGTGTCTTTGTGCAAATTCTACCTTTCTCATGGTATAGATTCAAATCCAAGTATTGGATCTCCTTATCACTAATACTTGATGTGAATGTGATCCCTGCAGAGTTAGTGTTGAGATCTTTGAGAAAATCCTCCGCCTCTCCAATTGTTCCTCTCCAGATGAAGAACAAATCGTCTATGAAGCGTTTAAAATAGACTATATTTGTTCTAAATCTATTATAATCTGACATTATATATAGGTCTTCAAAGCAACCCATAAACAGGTTGGCCAGCGATGGGGCTACTCTGGTCCCCATCGCCGTGCCAACCTGCTGGTGGTACTGGTAACCATCATACTCGAAATAGTTGTTTTTGAGAATCAGACTCAAACCCTCCAATAGGAAGGATTTTTTATTTTCTGGCATATTTGTATCCTCTTCTAAGTACAACCTAACTGCCTGAATCCCTCTGGCATGCTGGATGTTCGAGTATAAACTCACCACATCCAGAGTCAGAAAATGGTAAGACTCCTTCCACTCCATCCCCGCCATATCCCTGATGATATGGTCCGAGTCCTGTAGGTGGCTCTGCAAAGATATTACGTAGGGTTGCAAATATATATCCAAGAATTTGGATAAATTGGAGAGTGTGGAGTCAATCCCTGCAACAATTGGTCGCCCTGGGGGATTTGTAATACTCTTATGCACCTTAGGCAGGTGATAAAAGAAGGGCCTTTTAGGTTTTTTAATTATCAGGCTCTCCAGTTCTTTTTGGTTTATTGTCCCCTCCGAAAAGGCCTTTTTTAAAAATTGTACAAAAGTCTCTTGTAGTTGGAGATACACACTATCATCCACCTTACAATAATATTTGGGATCATCCAATATCTTATGTGCTTCGTTCTTATATACCTCTATGTCCTGTACCACTATAGCTCCCCCTTTGTCAGCATTCCGTATAATTATGGTCTCATTCTCTTTTAGAGTTCTTAGAGCTTTCTGTTGGGCAGATGTTAAATTGCTCCTCTGTGGGATTCTACTCTTAATCTTTCTTAGGTCGTCCATAACTAATTGATTGAACAACCCAACATAATTACCCTGAGCCCATATAGGGTAAAACGACGATGTTGTGGGTCAGACTGACCTATCACTAGTCCCCTGATCTTGTGGTGGATTATTTTTGTGTGTGTTTCTGTGGATGGTAAAATATCTTTGGAGGGTGGAGTAAATAGTGCAATATAATTTGTTTTTCTTCCAAACACGGATGGTATACTGGCATAGAGCATGCGCAGTTGGTCTCTTAGTACCGATGAGGACCTTCTGGATACCCGGTTTATGACGTAGACTTCAGCTTCCGGCGGAGGTCGGACGATCCCAGCGGTAAAACCAGAGGGAGGAAGGATAATATCGGAGACAAGCGGATCGCTTAAAATATAAGTATAAAGATACAGTCGAATTTTAATAAGATTTAAGATTAATTTGTAAGTGTTTTTAAGAGTGGTAATAAACGAACCTGAAAGGGATAAGGGGATGGAAATGGGTATGCGTCCACATATGTGGGAGCTTCTGTTAGGGGATTGGTCTACCAAAGAAAGGGTTGGCCCGTTTAAGCTTATTTGAGCATTGTAAATGTGTGCTTGTGAATAGAACTCCTGAGGAAGCTCGCGATGATGCGAGTGAAACGCGTAGAGGCTTTATTTTAATTGTATTATGTTTTAAAGTTTTATGTTTTAAATAAATTCTCATATTCTTAATGAGGATTTGTGTCCTTTTCCTGATAATTCTATGGAAGGACAATTCTAAATCTGAAAAGCGCTAGTAGAACCTCCATTCCTGCTGTTCAAACTGAAATCAGTTGCAGAGATACATTCATATATTTCCTCCTGCTCCTGAGTGTGGGGTGCACGAGAGATCCAGTGGAGGTACCAGCAGCTGACAGTCGGATTTTGCCATAAATGTGTTATATGTGTTGTACCATATCCTGTACAACTGGCTCAGGTGAGCACCTCTGAATTCATTATTTACTCTAATTGCAAAGTGATTTAATACACTATATTTGGGCGCCTGTCTGCCCCCCTTCCTTCTTTTGTCTACCCCTCGGCCTTGGTGGGAGGCATAGGAAGAAAAACAATAGAACACACCTTTTGGTCGTTTATATATTACCCGCTTGAACGGAGTAAAGGGACGAGAAGGCAGCCATCAAGATGGTCCAGTTCGAGTCCAGACAGAATGATAGAAACCAGCTTATGGACAAACTCCTGGTGGGAGTGGACTCCTCAATTTTGGAGGGTGCAACATGCGATGTACCTATCCAGTACACGGTAGAAGAGACGAGAACATTTTACAGTCTAGCTCGCTCCTTGGAGAAATGTCTAATTATTGAATCGAACCAGCATATAGACGAGAAATTTTTGTCTTTATATGTCAATGATAAATTGATCCCTAGAGGTTTGAGAATTTTTAAGCCATCCCAGTATGAGAATATTGATCCAGCGTTTGATGAACTATGGAACAACACCCTGGAAACCTGCTCTATCAGTCTTATGGGTCTCTTGATAATGAAAAGAAGAGCAAATTGTATAGAGCAGGCTTCCCAAATTAGTGAATGGGTGATGAAATTTGATCAATATAAAAGGCATGTTGAATATAAGGATATAAAAATGAAAATCAAAAGTAATTTGCATAAACACGAATTAGACATTATAAATAGGAAGTTGTTCAAACTGTCTAGGGATAGAATGAATAAATTTTCCCCGCACAACAATGTAGAGGTAGAACCTCCACAGATGGAAGAACAATCCGATGTGACAAAAGAGAAAAATAAAATAGAGAATAATTGTCCTGATAGAATGGATAGTATCCCTGAGAAAAATATAGTAGATACTGCCAATATTCTAGAAAAAGTAGACCCTAGTGTACGGAGAAAAGAGAGTAACCCCAATATTAAGAAAAACGATCAGAGGAAGGGGTTAACAAATAAAACACGCACATATGCGGCAGTAGTTAAAAATAAAGCTACACCAAAAAGAAATTTGAGAAATAACATACAGGGAAACCAAGTTAAAGGACAGCCCCAAAATTCTAAAGATAATGTGGGCATGATAAGGGAGAGTCAAATTACTACACAGACAAATTCCAACATAGTGGATTATACAGTCCATGATAATACTATAGACTCGGACAATTCCACCTCCCCCTTGGATGACAGTTTTCTTCCATGTACACCTAATGTGTCCACCCAGAGAGAGATTGTCATCTCAGGAGGGGGTGAAGATTCTTTACCATCAGCCCAATTAAATATAGGAAACCAATCTTTTTTAGGACTCAACCCGAATCTAAATATCCACAGAGAAGTTCAGGAATCACTCCATATTCCTATAACACCCTTGGGAACTACAAGGAAAAGAAAGCTAGAAAAAGAGGAACAAGGGGTAAATGCAGCAAGAGGAGGAGACTTATCAGACTCAGATCACAAAAAAAACAGGATCGAAAGAGTACAAAGTCTCAAGCAGTAAAAATATACAACTTATCCAAATATAATCTAACTGTAGAGGAACGGAATGTATTACTGAAAGGATTAAATTTTTGTCCAGATAGAGGGTTAGATTCTTTTGTAGTCTTCAAAGACTTACAAAAATATATTAGAAAGCTCACCCTCCAAAGATATTTTACCATCCAAAGAAATAAACACAAAAATAATTCACCAAAAGATCAGGGGACTAGTGATAGGTCAGTCTTACCCACAAAATCGTCGTTTTACCCTATATGGGCTCAGGGTAATTATGTTGGGTTGTTTAATCAATTAGTGATGGACGACCTAAGAAAGATTAAGAGGAGAATCCCACAGAGGAGCAATTTAACATCTGCCCAACAGAAAGCTCTAAGAACTCTAAAAGAGAATGAGACCATAATTATACGGAATGCTGACAAAGGGGGAGCTATAGTGGTACAGGACATAGAGGCATATAAGAACGAAGCACATAAGATATTGGATGATCCCAAATATTATTGTAAGGTGGATGATAGTGTGTATCTCCAATTACAAGAGACTTTTGTACAATTTTTAAAAAAGGCCCTTTCGGAGGGGACAATAAACCAAAAAGAACTGGAGAGCCTGATAATTAAAAAACCTAAAAGGCCCTTCTTTTATCACCTGCCTAAGGTGCATAAGAGTATTATAAATCCCCCAGGGCGACCAATTGTTGCAGGGATTGACTCCACACTCTCCAATTTATCTAAATTCCTGGATATATATTTGCAACCCTACGTAATATCTTTGCAGAGCCACCTACAGGACTCGGACCATATCATCAGGGATATGGCGGGGATGGAGTGGAAGGAGTCTTACCATTTTCTGACTCTGGATGTGGTGAGTTTATACTCGAACATCCAGCATGCCAGAGGGATTCAGGCAGTTAGGTTGTACTTAGAAGAGGATACAAATATGCCAGAAAATAAAAAATCCTTCCTATTGGAGGGTTTGAGTCTGATTCTCAAAAACAACTATTTCGAGTATGATGGTTACCAGTACCACCAGCAGGTTGGCACGGCGATGGGGACCAGAGTAGCCCCATCGCTGGCCAACCTGTTTATGGGTTGCTTTGAAGACCTATATATAATGTCAGATTATAATAGATTTAGAACAAATATAGTCTATTTTAAACGTTTCATAGACGATTTGTTCTTCATCTGGAGAGGAACAATTAGAGAAGCATAGGATTTTCTCAAAGATCTCAATACTAACTCTGCAGGGATCACATTTACATCGAGTATTAGTGATAAGGAGATCCAATACTTGGATTTGAATCTATACCATGAGAAAGGTAGAATCTGCACAAAGACACACTTCAAGGAAGTAGATTCAAATAACTTTATACGGTTTGACAGTAACCATTACAAAAAGTGGAAAAGAAATGTGCCTTTTGGCCAATTTCGACGTATTCGAAAAAATTGTACCTCAGATAGAGTGTATCAGGAACAGGCTAAAATCCTCACTGATAGATTTAAGGATAAAGGATACCCCGACTCTCTGATAGAGGAGGCTAACACTAGAGCTTTGGAGAAAACACAAAGAGAATATGTTTTCTCCAAAAAGATAGAGAGTGATGGAGAAACTTTTAAGAGTAATTTTATAACAGCCTATTCCTCTCAGCATGCAGAAGTTTACTCCATCCTAGACAAACATTGGGGAATCCTACTCCTGGATCCCATTTTGAAAACTCAAGTATCTGCGAGACCAAGAATTACATACAGAAGAGCACACACTATAAAGAATATAGTAGCCCCATCAAAACAGCGAAATAGCAGTAAAAGACCGGGTGAGAACAAAGAAGTGGTAGAGGGGGTAAAAAGCTGTAGGTTTCCTACATGCAAATGCTGCAGGATGATACAGGAGGGCATAGATTTCTCCTCTACATCCACAAAAGAAAAATTTAAAATCAAATTTAATTTAGATTGCAGGTCTAGCTATATAGTCTATTTGATCACTTGTAGTTGTCAGAAACAATATGTTGGGAGAACCACGACAAAACTCTCCCAACGAATGAACAACCATCGTTTTAGTATTAGAAAGGAAAATAAATTGTATAGTCTGCCCAGGCATATTTTAGATGAGCACCCCAATGGAGACTATGATATAAAAGTACAGCCAATAGATTATATACCTGAAGAATGCACTGATAGACTTCAAACCCTAACCAATAAAGAAATGTATTGGATTTTTAAACTGAACACTTTGAATCCTGCTGGCCTAAATGAAGCGCAGGAGTGCATCCAGTAATATCAATAAATATATAGTTGATTAGGATTTTAAGGAGATTAAAAAGAAAAAACTTTTAGAATTTTAGTAATTAGGAGTTTTTAAAGAAGGCCCAAGGCATTAAATATTAAATATTAATCAAGAATCGTTGGAGCAAATAGTGCAATATAATTTGTTTTTCTTCCAAACACGGATGGTATACTGGCATAGAGCATGCGCAGTTGGTTTCCTAGTACCGATGAGGACCTTCTGGATACCCGGTTTATGACGTAGACTTCCGTTTCCGGCGGAGGTCGGACGATCCCAGCGGTAAAACCAGAGGGAGGAAGGATAATATCGAAGACAAGCGGATCGCTTAAAATATAAGTATAAAGATACAGCTGAATTTTAATAAGATTTAAGATTAATTTATAAGTGTTTTTAAGAGTGGTAATAAATGAGGGACATGGGGATAGAAATGGGTATGCGTTTACACATGTGGGAGCCTCTGTTAGGGGATTGGTCTACCAAAGAAAGGGTTGGCCCGTTTAAGCCTATTTGAGCATTGTAGATGTGTGTTTGTGATAGAACTCCTGAGGAAGCTCGCGATGATGCGAGTGAAACGCGTAGAGGTTTTATTTTAATTGTATCATGTTTTAAAGTTTTATGTTTTAAATAAATTCTCATATTCTTAATGAGGATTTGTGTTCCTTTCCCTGATAATTTTAAGGAAAGACAATTTTAAATTTGAAAAGCGCTAGTAGAACCTCTATTCCTGCTGTTTAAACTGTAAACAGTTGCAGAGATACATTTATATATTTCCTCCTGCTCCTGAGTGTGGGGTGCACGAGAGATCCAGCGGAGGTACCAGCAGCTGACAGTCGGATTTTGCCATAATGTGTTATATGTGTTGTACCATATCTTGTACAACTGGCTCAGGTGAGCACTTTTGGCTTCTGGATTTCCTCTAATGGCAAAGTGAGTTAATACACTCTCTTTGGGCGCCTGTCTGTCCCCCCTCCTTCTTTTGTCTATCCCTCGGCCTTGGTGGGAGGCATAGGAAGAAAAACAATAGAACACACCTTTTGGACGTTTATATAGTGTTATATGATAGAGGGAGAGAAGCTGAGCTCTGTGATATATAGGGTTATATGATAGAGGAGAGAAGCTGAGCTCTGGTATATATAGGGTTATATGTTAGAGGAGAGGAGCTGAGCTCTGTGATATATAGGGTTATATGATAGAGGAGAGAAGCTGAGCTCTGTGATATATAGGGTTATATGATATAAGGAGAGAAGATGAGCTCTGTGATATATAGGGTTATATGATAGAGGAGAGAAGCTGAGCTCTGTGATATATAGGGTTATATTATAGAGGGAGAGAAGCTGAGCTGTGTGATATATAGAGTTATATGATAGACTAGATAAAGCTGAGCTCTGGGATATATAGGGTTATATGATAGAGGAGAGGAGCTGAGCCCTGTGATATATAAGGTTATATGATAGAGGAGAGAACCTGAGCTCTGTGATACATAGAGTTATATGATAGAGGGAGAGGAGCTGAGCCCTGTGATATATAAGGTTATATTATAGAGGAGAGAAGCTGAGCTCTGTGATATATAGGGTTATATGATAGAGGAGAGAAGCTGAGCGCTGGCATATATAGGGTTATATGATAGAGGAGAAGCGCTGAGATCTGGGATATATAGGGTTATATATTTCACAATTTGTGCTGGAAAGATATCCTTTGGAGCTCAAAGAAAGGAGAGAAAAAGACAACAAGGCGCAATAATAGCGTAGCACTGTTAAATTGCTAGGGCTTGTTTAAAATCAATATTGTTTCGCTCACCTGAACTTGTTGTACACAGAGAAGCTGAGCTCTGTGATATATAGGGTTACATGAGAGAGGACAGAAGCTGAGCTCTGTGATATATAAGGTTATATGATAGAGGAGAGAAGCTGAGCTCTGTTATATATAGGGTTATATGATAGTGGAGAGAAGCTGAGCTCTGGGATATATAGGGTTATATGATAGAGGAGAGAAGCTGAGCTCTGTTATATATAGGGTTATATGATAGAGGGAGAGAAGCTGAGCTCTGTGATTGTGAGGAAGAATTCACTTCACTGCATCCCCCACTGACAGTTCTCTCCCCCCAACCATCTAATCTAGTCAGAACACAGCTTCCCCCACCACAGGACAAGCTCAATTTACATGTTAATCAGCACAGCTCTCTTCCCCAATGCCTCTGTAGGAAGTCGCCACAGCATGGGGTCAACCCATGAAAGGATCCTCATGTAACCTAATTAGCACTGAACAAATGCTGGTCCAAGCTCGCAAGCTTCAAAGACTTTGCTCAATTCAGCCCAGTCGGGTCGTCTCCGATATTTCATATCGATTTATAGGCGACCAGCTCATAACTGGTCCATGGCGAGTTCATATCTCAAAATATGGAACTCTCCCGCACGCACATTCCCATTTCCAGGTTTCCAAGGCGCAGGGGGACTGAGATATCCACAACCGGACCCCGGGAGTCCATAAGATAGGCGTGTCTCATATCCAGGCGTTGGGTAGATCCAGCCGGTTCTGATGATGCTACCGGCTCGGTTCTGTGCCAAGGCCCTGCCGAGTTATAGTCCATTTTTGGGTTTGTATCAGAAACTGCCTGACCTGAGTGGGAGGAGTTCATAGGCCGTCCCAGGGGTGTGTAGGGGGCGGCCACGTGGGCTGTCCCCTCACAGATATAAGCCAGAGCCAGGGTTGGCTCTTTCTGTTGATCCAGGAGGGGGGCCACCTAAGAACAGTTCCAGGACATCCGCACGCAGCAGCCAGGCCACATATGCCCCCCATGCGGCCGGGCCCCAAGCAACAAGGTAACTTGACTTATTTTAACTGCCTTTTGTCTGTAATCCATAATTGTATTTGCACCTCTCTCTGACCTGTATATTATTATCCATCTTGTACATATTACCTGTCTAGTGTGCCCTTCAAGGCTAATTAAATCTATAAACTTTAATCTGATTTAGTCTGTCTTGATTAACGGCCTCACACGCCTAATTCTCGGTCTATAGTATATAGCTACCCAAGGGTTGGTTCCTGACCCTGCTATAAGTCGGTAATGGACCGGTCTTATAACTAAACGAGCGAACTGGTGGCAGCATTGTTGTTTCCCTGTGCCAGTGTGGGCAAGGGTTAACAGTGGAACAGTATCTGGCTGACCTTGAGCTCCCCCTAGTGGGGGAAACAAACTTTTTCAGCAGAGATTTGTGAAAAAACATATCTATACAGAGAGTGTTGGGTAATTCTAGCCTGAAAGAGACTGGATTAAAAACTTCAATAAAGTAAAATGGACCAATGAAATGTGAAGCAAATGAAGGAACCTTGATGCACAGGTTCTTTGTAGATAACCAAACCCGATCCCCCACGGCATAATCAGGACCTACAGAACATCTATTGTTAGAATAACACTTTTGGTTGTCTTGAGCCTTGACCAGGTTCTGAAGATCCTGGGCCCAGACTGTGCACAGATGTTTATAAGTAAGTTCGGTGGTGTGGTTGGCGGAATCTTGCACGTGACACGATGATATACAAGGGTTAAAAGCGTATTTGCAGAAGAACAGTGACATTTTAGTGGATGAATTCACTCTCTTGTTAATTGCTAATTCTGCTAATGGTAAAAACTGCCTCCATTTCTCTTGGGTATCAGAAACATTACATCTTAGGAACTATTCCAGTAGTTTGAGTTATCCGTTCTGTTGGTCCATTACTCTCCGGATGGAATGCGGAGGAAAATGACAGAGAAATGCTCAATCGCCTACAGAATTCCATCCAAAACCTAGAAACAAACTGGACCCTTTGCTCAGACACAATATTTTCAGGAATGACGTAAAATTTAAACTCATGATTAATAAACAGAGAAGCTAAAACCTCAGCACTAGGTAACTTTTTGATAGGCACAAGATGGAACATCTTGGAGAACCTATCAACAATTACCCAGATCACAATTTACCTTGAGAGCTGGATAAATTGGTTATGAAGTCCATAGAAAGTTGGGTCCATGGTATTTTGGGAAGAGGAAGTGGATGGAGAAGAACCTTGGGTAACTTCCTAGGCACCTTCTTCCTGGCACATACCTCACAAATTCATGAGCATCCTGAAATCACAAAGGACACCAGTAAGACAGCAACAGATATTTAGTATCAGCAATACCGGGATGTCCTGCTTACACAGAGCAGTGAATCTCCTCAAGCACCCGGAGGCAGAGGTTGGGGACACTTATAATCTACCCCTAGGAGTGTTACTATGTGCCAGATCTTGAAAATTGGCAATAGAGGTAGAAAGATCGTGAGCAATGGCTACGATCACAACCCCGGGGGACAACATTTTCTTAGGAACAACCTCGGAAACAGACACATCGAAGATCCTTCCCTTAGGGTATTTTGATCTGAGAAGGAGTTCAATACCACAGTCATAAGACTTATGAGGTGGCAATAAATCAGCAGATTTTATTGTCAAACATATAAGAAAAGTAAAAAATAAAATCAGGAAAGTTGGTTTCCTCCATCTGGCACTCAGATAGCTGATAACAGAAAAAAAAAGACGGGAGGAGCATCGAGGACCCCATTTAATCAATTCGCCTCTACTTCAGTCAAAAACAGGATTATGATTGTGTAACCAAGGGAGACACAAAATAATATCTTATGATAAATTGCCCATGATAAAAAAAACTAAAAACTCTGAATACATAGAGCCAACTTGCAGATACAACTGGTGGGTTTTGAAGTGGAATCTTCCTCCCGCCCTCGGAGTAAAGTCGGCTCCTGTAACAGGAAAAGAATGATCCAGCTCCACCAAATACAAGCCCAAGGCTGATATAAAGGAAAAATCGACAAAGTTGGCAGGCACCCTGGAATCAATCAGGGCTTGCCCAGATACCGACTTAGAATAAAAAGAACAAGGACACCGCCAATAATACTTTTGAAATAAACTCGGAAGATACCTGGATACCTGAGTGGCTCGTCCAACTACCACTCAACCACTGGAGTTTTTCAGCTAGGAACTGGGTTTTGATGTTGCAGTTCCAAAGGAAATGACTGGAAATGCCACAGTAAAGACACAGGGCATTTTTCATGTGACACTCCCTCCTGGTTTTAGAGTCCATGGCTCCAAGTGGCATAGGCTCTTTTCCTAGGGTGGAGGGGGAAGAGACAGATTTTTTTGGGGAGGAAGAAAAAGGCACAGAAGATAAAAAATTACCTTTCTCCTCTCTCGCAGCCTACGGTCGATGCAGTCCCTGAGATTCATGGCCGGCGCTAAGGTGCAAGGGTTAGGGTGACTGACCCAGAAGTCTTTGATGGGGTCAGATAAGCCTTGTCTGAACAGGGCTTTTAACGCTGGGTCACACAATCCAATAGTCATGCACCATTTTCTGAACTAAGTGCAGTATTTAGAGATGGGCAAATTTCTCAAAAATTCGATTTGCCAGGTTCGCCGAATTTTTGGGCAAAATTCGTTTCTACCTGAATTTATTTGTGGCAAATCGCGTTAAAAACCAGCTATTTCCTGGCTGCAGAGGGGCTGTAGGGTGTTGTAGAATGTTGTGCCAAGCTCAAATATGCATAGGGAGCGTGGTTTGGTCTTCATACAATGTTGTGTTTTAGTATGACACGCACATGACAGCAGCCACTCTTAGAATCGCTTCACTCTTCAATTCTCTGGGCACTTACAAGGGCAAAACTGACCAAATAACTGAAGTGGGAACGCAGCCTGACAAAGTCATGTCAGTGCCAGCTGGAAAGAACCGCTAAGATACTACAATAGCGACAAAGAACACAATAGTAGGTTCCTGGAGCCGGCACAGGTCGCAGCACAGTAAGGGGACATCACAGCAGGGGTCACTCCGCAAGGCCAGAGCTTATGACAGAACGGAATATGACAGAACCTGTTCTGTTAAACGTTGATACATGTAGAGGCCCCCCGAATGAGTGGAGAGTGTGTCTGCAGTAATTTTGCGTTGACGTCACTGATCATTTTGCCCTTCCTTTCACCCGATAGTGTCCGCTTTCAATCGGTCAATAATCCATCAGTATTGCTAAAGCCAAAAACAAACAGGAGTTCATCCAAATCAGAGATGACCAGTAAATGGGATATTTGCATGTCTTCTGTGTTCTGTATCCACTCCTACTTTTGGCTAGCTAATCATCAGACAATCCTGATCCTTTTCATTCCTTCTGACAGATGAAAAGAAGGGGAAAACCAAACATAGTGGCAATGTCATAGAGAGGTGGAGGGTGGAAACAGCATTAGGAAACCACAGGGTGTTCGAGCGAGACAGTGGTCAGTTGGCAGCAGCATGAGTAGGCCACAGAGTGGCACAATGACAAATTCTGGAGGTGGCAGCAACATCAGGAGCCCACAGAGTGGCACAATGACAAAGTGTGGAGGTGGCGGCAGCAGCAACAGCGGCAGCAGCAACAGCAGCAGCATCAGCAGCATCAGCAGCATGAGTTCAGAGAGTGGCACAATGACAGAGTGTGGAGGTGGGTGGCAATACCAGTCTCTAGTAAACATGGTGGGAGGCAGATGGAGCAACTGGCTGCAGATGTGTGACATCAGGTGGGTGGCAGCATC
The DNA here is from genome assembly GCA_025379985.1 of Phyllomedusa bahiana. Taxonomy (NCBI): domain Eukaryota; kingdom Metazoa; phylum Chordata; class Amphibia; order Anura; family Hylidae; genus Phyllomedusa; species Phyllomedusa bahiana. The sequence goes on from JAODAL010012284.1 coordinate 38,133, forward strand.
AGAATAGTGGCCGTAAAGGACATGTACTGGTCCTGACTGTAGTTACAGCTCCACACGTCCGCGCTGCCGTGCACCTTGGAAGACACCGATAGGCTCAAGGACTGACCCACCTTCTGTTCTGAATATTTCTGCAGGACTGGTACTGCCTTTTTCGAAAAGAAATTACGGCTTGGGACTCTCCACCTCGGCCCAACACAAACCATTAGTTCTCTGAACGGTGCGGAGTCCACCACTTGGAAAGTGAGGGACTGCAGTACCAACAACTTGGACAGGAGCACGGTCAGCTTCTGCACCTTCGGATGGTTGGACGCATACTGCTGTCTCTTGGCAATCGCCTCGGTCAACGACTGCTGGCGCAATGAGTGGCAAGGAGCAGGAGCATCTGGACCAATACATGATGGGAAAAGACAAACAGCTCCCTTCAGCAGAGGTGGTGGAGCCTTGACACTGTGTGCTGCTGCTGTTGCTGCAGCGACAGGATGGACCAGCACATCGGAGACACGTTTCTCCCAGGCCACTGGATGGTGACGCTGCATGTGTTGACGCATGGCCGTGGTGCCAACGTTAGCTCCCTGGACACGTTTCACTTTCTGCCCACAGATTATTCATATACACATGTTTAGCTCCTCCGGTGTCTTTGCACAAAACTGCCACACCGCCGAGTAGGGGATTTTATCGCCAACGCTCCGCACTGAGTGACTACTACCACCGCTGCCTCGCTAAGCCCCTGTGCCGCTACTTTCTTGGACCTGCAAAGCGGGTGGTCTACCCCATGGATGTTTGGCTCCTGACCTCACACTGCTGCCATCTTGCTGACTCACGGCCACACTACCGACTTGCTGTCTCTGCCGCTGCCTGATACGCAACCTGACGCCCTCTTCTCCCGACGATGTTGATGAAGCCCTTGCTTAACCTGGCTCCCAAGTGCTATCGGCTAAATCGTCATCGTTTTGTGTTTGTTCATCAATGCTGTCCTCCTCAATGGTCTCAGTATGCAGAGCCTGACCTCTCACAACATAACTCACATGCCACTCTCCACATCACTACTTATCCGCCTACTGCAAGAAGCAGCAGATGTCTGCCCCACCTCTTTGTTGCCAAGTACCTCCTGACTGTCCTAAAATAGTTTGTCCTCGCTGTATAGTGGTGCAGAACCCAGACCACATACTAGTTCTCTGACTGAGGGAACTGAATGAGAAGGTGGGCTAATCTTTGAAACTGTCGCTGTCTTCCATATATAGTTTTGATGCAATATTTTATGATTTTGTGTTGTTTGGATTATTTATGCTTCGGAAGTGACATTGGTGGGTGATTCTTGTTAACGTTATGTACTGAAGGAGTAATCTGTCTCTGTTCTATCTAGTCTCTGCAAGACTTGTAAGTTAGTCTTCCAGAGAATAAATTGTTAATGAACACTGATAAAGGTGTAAATACGGTATTAATGAAGAATATTGGATACCTACTTAGTATTCATGATTTTTCAATTGACCCAACATTGTTTCTTGATTCTAGGTCCTGCCATCCGCTCTGGGTATTGCAATGGGAAGCCCTTGTGCCCTCACATATGCCAACCTGTTCCAAACCTGGGATTGAGTTATTTGATCTTCTGACAGCTTTATGTTCACTATATTAATTAGTTTCTAAAATACCCTACAGAAACACCCGATGGAATTCAGGCATCTATGGCACAAAAATACACACACACTATTTGACTCCAAATGAACCCACTAACAACAGGCTAAATTAACCCTTGGATATAAAATACCCTACAGAAAAAAAAAGGTGAAATTGAGGCGTATATGGGGCAGAAATACACCCACCCTGGACTTTAGGGAGAATACCCCACAAAATAAAAAAAAATGATAATGCTGGTAGCGTTAAATGTGTACAACTGAACCACTTGTGAAGCCCCTAGGCCCCAGTCACTGAAAAAAGCAGTTTGTTTTATAATGTTTTATATAGAGCAGCAGATACAGAACACTGGTTGAGGTAGAGGTGTGCAAATGACAAAGACTTCTCGTGGTCTCCCCCCCGCCCCCACCCCAGTCACTGATAAAAGCAGTTTGTTTTATAATGACTTCTGTAGAGCAGCAGCTGGATGCTTATGCAAGGACAGACTGTGAGAAGTGTGAGAATTTAAGATGGCGTTCGTATTTATAGGGCTGTGACGTCACAGAAGCTTGCCGGTCGCTGATTGGCTTCATGTCTGCACATGTCATTGAGGGTGTTCCTTTCTTCCTCCCACAGTTCTCTGCCCCATGTCACGCCATGTGCTTGCGACCATTTTACAAATAAAAACACGCTTTGTTCCCGCGAATCAACATAAACTTCGACTTTGTGCAGAACGTAAGTTTTCCTGAAATTCTAAATGAATGCCACTTCGTTAGAATCAATTCACCCATCTCTAGTTGTTAACCATCGAGTATTTGCAGATTTTAATTGATGAGTTGACAAAGAAATTATAATCGGTGGAGAAACAGGTGACATTTACTTTAAAAGAATGGTCAACCATCAACGACAGAAGAATACACAAAGAATACAAAATGCAGCAAAAGACAGAAATTCACCAGAGATACTGAAGATTATCCATTGAATAACATGTAGCGATAGATGGACTCCCAATGATTTTCAGGATTCCACATTTCCCTTCCAAACAAGGCTTCTCTAGTTTAGGCGGTGACATACAACAACACACAGGAGTCCATGATTTTTAAGGCCTAATTCAAAGACAAGGCGGTTCACTTTGATAATCACAAGACAAGGCAGCAGGAAACAGACTGCACAGTATACAAACACATTCCCAGGTAAGACTGAGAATGAAGGGATTTTAATTTTATCAATTAATCTATCACCATCCCATACTACAGAAAAGCTTTTCAATTTGCTCCATCTAGTTTCAGTCCATAAATGTCAAATATTTATGAGTCATAAAAGGGAAAACCCCATCTACCTCTAAAATAGGGATTCTCTTACACCTCCTTCTAGTTCTTGTTGTGTCCAAAGAAAATGAAGATGTGGCCGAGCCTGAATATGTATAGGGGATCAGTAGAGATAACAAAGTATCTGCTGAGCAAGCTCATTTATATGGCACCTTTAGGCCGTGTTCACACGGCTTATTCCCGATGGATTTGTGCGCCGTATTGAGCTCACAAATCCGCCGTGAATAAGGGGTGGGACGGGGGCGGGGCCGGAGCGTGGCGGGGGCGCCGCTCCCGGCCCCATAGACAATGCATTGTTTACGGCGCGTCCGCGCCGTAAATAATGTGCATGTCACTTTCTCCCCCCTGTGGCGGATTCGCCGAGCGGGGAGGAGCGACGGAATCCACTGTTCTCTTTGAGAGCAGTGGATTACCGTAATGACTCCGACGGATTGGCGCCGTACTGAAGCGCAAATCCGGCGTGTAGTACGGCGCCAATCCGCGGCAAAATAAGCCGTGTGAACGAGGCCTTACTGTACATAGAAGACGAGCAACCAGTCAGTTCTAAATATCATAGCTGTTCTTCTCAAAGAGAGATTGGCACTGTACTGACTATGGATATTGGAACACTGTTTCTAAATTCAATCTGCATTATTAATCAGATTTTCCTAAACGTAAATGTAATGGAGACCTTCCTGAAAGAGCTCTGTTGCCATTACTTTTTGCAGAGGTTGCGGTATTTACATCAGAACTATCATGTACTATGAAAGAGCATCCTTTAAATAGTTTAATCGATTGAGTAATCTCTGAAATTAAAACTGGCCATTGTAGTTTAGACCTAAATGTAGGTCTTTTTCAAATAGCAACACAACCTAGTGGATATTGGAGACAGTGAGATGTATTGCTGTACTCGGAGATGACTTTTTGGCTCATTATTCTTTTTAACGATTAGGTGTAGATTGTACATGACTTACAAAGGATCTCTCATATTTGGTCTTCACCAAGCATATTGGCAGATGGTTTCTACATAGAAAAGTCAAGGTATGAAATACAAATTTTCTTTTGGTATATACAATTGTATTTTATTGGTGTTATTTTGTGTAGAACATACAAGGTAGTGCTCTCTTTTATGTGCTTTCTTTTAGTTGATAGTATTAAAGGAGAAACCATTGTAAATCATTAATTTAAAGTCTTTCATGCCATATTTAGTTTTCAATACAACATTTAAACATAACTTCTGTTTCAGAAACATTCATAGTAAAAATGTACATGAAGGTCAGCTGGAGTATGTGTCTGACAATCAGGTCACATGTATATGACTGTGTGAAAAGCCAACACTGTACAGATGGGCACACGGCACTTTTAAAGATCTGCACGGTAATGTATTTTTGACTGTAAGTTCCCATATGTTAATCAATAGGAGTTCTGCATGACATGTGTACTTCTGTGTATAGAGGATATTGCTACTAATGTGATATTTTTGTAAAAACCTTTATGCAGATATCACAGAAGCAAATTTCTGCCCCCAAGCTGCTGGCAAGGATAACTACTGGAACAGAAATTATAGCAAGGAAGTATCATATGGAATTCATACAGAAGTACATATGTCATACAGAACTCCTATTGATTACAATATAATAATTATTTGATCCCTTGCTGATTGTGTTAGTTTGCCCACTGATAGAGACATGAACAGTCAATAATTTTATGTTGGTTAATTTTAACATTGAGAGATAGAATATCAAAAAATAAAATCCAGAAAATCACATTGTATAAATTATATAAATTGATTTGCATTTTGCTGAAAGTAATAAGTATTTGATCCCCTACCAACCATTAAGAGTTCTGGCTCCTACAGACCAGTTGGACGCTCCTAATCAACTCGTTACTTGCATTAAAGACAGTTTTCTTAAATAGTCATCTTTATAAAAGACTGCTGTACACAGACTCAATTAATCAGTCATACTCTAACCTCTACAACATGGGCAAGACCAAAGAGGTTTCTAAGGATGTCAGGAACAAGATCATAGACCTGCATTAAGCTGGAATGGGTTACAAAACCATATAAGTAAGACGCTGGGTGAGAAGAAGACAACTGTTGGTGCAATAGTAAGAAAATAGAAGATATACAAATTGACTGTTAATCGACATTGATCTGGGGCACCATGCAAAATCTCACCTCGTGGAGTATTCTTGATGATGAGGAAGGTGAGAGATCAGCCTAAAACTACATGGGATTGGGGGGGGGGGCTTGTTAATGTTCTCAAGGCAACTGGGACCACAGTCACCAAGAAAACCATTGGTAACACATTACGCTGTTTAAAATCCTGCAGTGCCTGCAAGGCCCCCCTGCTCCGAAGGCACATGTGGAGGCCCATCTGAAGTTTGCTAATGAACACCTGGATGATTCTGTGAGTGATTGGGAGAAGGTGCTATGGTCAGATGAGACAAAAATTGAGCTCTTTGGCATTAAATTCACTAAGGTCACAAAAAACACTAGTATCACAGAGAATATGAAAAAGACCCTAATATTAAAATCTACCTTTAATAAATCACATTAAAATCTACATCCAAAATAAACTACACATAAATCAGGAACAACACTCACAGTAAATATACCTCAAGATATAACTCCTCAATACAGTTCCTATGAGTAAATACGATAATTACAATCAAAGAATAGGTTTTACTCACGGTTAGGTGATTCTATTGAAGCTGCAAGGACCCTACTCTTGCCCTGCACTGATCCCTCTGGTGACTATGGAGCATTCATCCCAAAAGGGACGGCCCCATGCAACAATATCTCACCCTTGTGAGAACTCCATTGTGGCTACTAGCCACATTTTGGATCCCCTGAGGAACCCCTGTCATCCTGCATGGGAGAAACGCGTCGGGATGGAGTGGTGAAATTATCTTTGACTATCTCTTTGTTTACCTCTGTACTCCTCAACTAGGGTTAGGGTTTTGATATAGGGTGAGATATTGCTGCATGGGGCCGTCGCTTTTGGGACGAATACTCCATAGTCACCAGAGGGTTCAGTGCAGGGTAAGAGTAGGGTCCTTGCAGCTTCAATAGAGTCACCTAACCGTGAGTAAAACCTATTCTTTGATTGTAATTATCGTATTTACTCATAGGAATTGTATTGAGGAGTTATATCTTGAGGTATATTTACTGTGAGTGTTGTTCCTGATTTATGTGTAGTTTATTTTGGATGTAGATTTTAATGTGATTAATTAAAGGTAGATTTTAATATTAGGGTCTCTTTCATATTCTCTGTGATACTACTCTTTGGCATTAACGCCTTGTTTGGAGGAAGAGAAATGCTGCCTATGACCCAAAGAACACCGTCCACACTGTCAAGCATGGAGGTGGAAACATTATGTTACGGGGGTGTTTCTCTGCTAAGGGCATAGGACTACTTGACTGCATCAGTGGAAGAATGGATGGAGCCATGTACCGTAAAATACTGAGTGACAATCTCCTTCCTTCTGCCAGGACATTAAAAATGGGTTGTGGCTGGGTCTTCCAGCAAAGACAATAAACCAAAACATACAGCAGTGGCTAAAAAAGAAGCACATTAAGATCATGGAGTGGCCTAGCCAGTCTCCAGACCTTAATCCTATAGAAAACGTATGGAGAGAGTTAAAGCTCCGAGTTGCCAAGTGCTAGCCTCAAAATCTTAAAGGGGTTGTCTCACTACAATGATTTATCTTACCACAGTCCTGTTTTCTTGGTTTCATTTTGAATTCAGGGGTGTGTTTACTGGCTTCTACTAGGCTGCAGTAGAAGCCAGGTCTGTAGCTATAGCAACCAGTGCTGGCAGCATATCAGGAGAGATCAAACAGGTCTGTAGCTATAGCGACCTGAGGAGCTGATGCAGCCCATACAAGAGGGGATATCTCAGAATAGGAAGGACCCTGCTAATGGACACATATTGCAAAGTGACTTGTTTTTGCAAGATCTTTCACATAAAAAGCAATCCTTGTAGTGAGACAACCCCTTTAATGATTTAGAGATGATCTGCAAAGAGGAGTGAACCTCATTATCAACTACAAAAACGTCTGACTGCTGTGCTTGCCAACAAGGGTCTTGTCACCAAGTATTAAAGGGGTTGTCTCACTACAATGATTGTTTTTTAATGTAAAGATCTTTAAAAAAAACAAGCTGTTTTGCAATATATGTTGATTATAAATGTTCTACCGATTTTTATATATACCTTGTACTAGGAGCTGCATCGGGTCCTCTGGTCACTATAGCCACATCCCTCATAGGCTGCCGGTGTCGGTGACATCAGCTAAGGCTAAAACTTGATGCACAAATGGGAGCCCATAGCCGTTTCAGGGTACTTTTACTGTTTGGGGCACAAGGGGGTAATTATTACCATTTAGGGCACTATAGATTGAGAGTTTGTAAAGAGATAGGAATTGGTAGAGAAATGCTGATACAGTGAGGAGTCTAAGATGTTTGTTTTGTAAATTCTACAGTGAAGAGTCGTGGCCGGGAGAAGTCTTCATGGCGGTCTGGGACAGATGGAGAAGAGAAGGAGAACAACTCTTCAGCGACATCTCTTTTAAGTATCTGGATAACTATGTGGTGGTTATGTGTGGTCATGGTGTAGCAGTATTATTCAGTCACTATGTGCTGGTGATATGTGGTCATGGTGTTGCAGTATTCGGTCACTATATGCTGGTGATATGTGGTGTTAGTAGGACATTGGTACTATTAGCCTGGGATTGTGGTAATATGTAGCGAAGTTATTTGTTGACCGTATGACTATTATTTAGTAGTTTTAGAAATAGGACATTGTGTTAAAGCTTTTTGTATATTTTGGCTTTGGTTGATGGTGATGCACTGTGTCACACTGTGGCATGTTAAGGGGTTGGGAGAAACTTCTTCCCCTGGACGCACAACAGATGAAGGCTTTCGCGAAGCAGAGAGCTAGCGCTCCCTGCTCTGCAGAATACTCTGGAGCATCCAGCACTAGCGGCGTGAGAACGTCATCACGCCGCCTGTGCCAGGAAGAAGACGGAGCCCGGCGGGAGATTCAAGGAGCAGGAGAAGGTGAGTAGTACTGGAATTTTTTATTTTATATATGCCATATTACCTGCCTGTATACACTGGGGGCTATGTTATCTAATTATATACACTGGGGTCCATATAATCTAATGATAAATATATATATATATATATATATATATATAGAGGGCCATGTTATCTAATTATATATACACTGGGGGCCGCATTTGACCATGGTCTGGCAGTATTTGATCCTTAACTAGTAATAGTTTTGGGTCTTAGTTTTGTAGTTTTTTTTTTTTTAGTAACAATCATTTGTCTGGTATATTTGCTCCATGTATCGGTGGATTATTTGGTGACTGTTATTTATAAGGTATTACACTGTCATACATAGGTGAGCGCTTTTGAAAAAGCAAACGTCAGTGCTGTTTTCATTGTACAGCTAAGGTGATGGACAGGATCTATGTGGAATACATGTAAAATGAGTGACAGAAATATATGTTTTTTCTCTGTAAAAATACATGCAGTTCACAATGTGGCGTGAAAAATACTGTGTGAACCCATCCCTACTGAGTAAAACTTAACACAAAGGGCTCGGGCCCCGGATGTTTTAAGACCCTAACAACACCCCTGAGAGGCGCAGCCTAGTGTGTGATGATACCTGCAATGTGTCTGTTCTGAAGGGAGGACGGCACACAACGGTGTTTGTTGTTACTTGCGATGTCAGTGGAGCTTTGTATACTAATACAGCAGAGCAGGTGGCAGATGAAAGGTTTATATGCCTCCCTGGTCTGCGGTATTAGCATACAAAGCTCCACAGACTTCTCGGCTCCACACCCGTGCATATAGATCAGCCCCATCCCTGCTCTGTGGAGAGGAGCAGCCAGAGCTCTGCCACAGCAGCAGCATAGTGGGGCTGCTCAATCAGTGAGCAGCCAGCAGGCAGACCTTGGCAGGCACACACAGGGTTAACCCTGGCAGCAGAACACCGCCCTTTGTGTGCTGTCTGCTACTCTGGATTTCCACTACCTAAAGGACAAGCACAGTAAAGTTTATTACTTCTTGTTTCAACCACTGTAGTTAGTGGATGAGGTACAACTTTGAGCAGCAGGCGTGGGGCAGAAGACTTAGCATCGGGAGCGAGCACAAGACGTGAGGCCAGGGTGATGACGTAGGTGCAGGGAGGGGGAGTGGGAGAAGATTAAGTAGATAGGGAAACTAAAATATAACCTTTAATGAAATACAAATAAAAAATACATAATGATATCTAATAGACACACATCCTATGAAAAATGATCTACAAACTAACCCTAATAAACCCTACACCGTGACTAAATAGCCCTAACCTAATACAAACACGGAAAAGTCGCCACAACAAGGGCGCTTCCGCCAGGAACCTATCCCTCCTACCACAGTTACCCTAGCAATCCCTCATAAACATATGTCCCAACATGTTTCAATCCTTTCCTGTATATTAACAAGACTTCCTCAGGAGACTATTTTCAGGAAAAATAAAAATGAGAGTACCGCTAGTGCTCAAATATAAATAATACTTATCACAATACTAACAAGGTAACATTGAGGGAAAAGAAGACAAAGGGTTTATACAATAACATACATCTAGTCTCAAAGTTCAGTGGCTCACATTCAATACAATACCACAGTTACTGCGCCCACGATTGTGTGTTCTCAAAGTGTTCACTAGGTGACTAAATAATAAGTCTTACCTATAAGTTGTACATCAGATATTGCAGGACCGTCAATAATGACAGACACTGCATAATTTACATGACTGCCAATGATAAACAGTCACCACTTCATCCAAGTCTCACTGCATTGACTATCAAAACAGCCATACCTCAATGGATATCTCCCAGAGACCGGATATCTGTAAAAAACAAAGGCATATGTAACATGCCACATAATTAGTCCCTAACTTAAATAAGCAAAGGCTAAACAGTATCATTTTCAAAATAAAAAACCTTACATAGCCTTACCAGTTTGATGTGAACATCAGTACTCAGACGAACACACGGCGCTTAGCACTTTGAGACCGGCAGACGATGCTGCTCCTGTATGAGACGCCGAGCACTCAAATAGAGCGAGCGCCCGTCGGCTACATTATGACGTGTCACTGGCGCGCCCTACACGGCGCAAGCCGCGGTCAGCGCATCCCTAGCAACCCACTATGTTCCTGTGAGTGCAATGTACCACGCTGCAGCACCGCTAAACTCAGTCGAGCTTTTAAGTAGAAAACTCGCTGATCGCAGCTAGTGGCAATATTTAATGCAGGAATAACGCATGTAATGCATATTAAAACTTCTAACCAAGTCAGCCCAACAACGCAGCTTACATCAGGAGAAACAAAGGAAAAAATGTACCAAAACAAAAAAAAAAAAAAACAAACAAAAATTGCCCCAAAATACAGAATTAAAACAAAAATAAAGGAAGAAATAGACGGAGAATCGCTTAGAGGCATTAAAAATTACACATGTTCTAATATACATGGTCAGATGAAACAACTATAGTCCAAGCTATTGTTCAGCCCTAACGGGGTTTGTGTCTTCAGGGTGAAAATCCACTGACTTTCTTTTTGTAGCAGTATTTTATTTAGATCACCTTTTCGTATGCTACCTTTAACTCTATCAATCCCAATCCATTTGAGGCATTTAGCATCCCCATTATGATGTGTCCACACATGTTTAGCAACTGGTGTGTCGCGCTGATGTCTAACATCACCAAGGTGCTCACAGACACGCCTTCACAGCTCTCGAATCGTTTTACCAACGTATTTAATACCACATATGCAGTTTATCAAATATACTACATGTGTAGTCCTACAAGTGATGAAATCTCGTATCTCATAACATCTTACATTATCAGAGTCTTCAAATGAGAAAGTCTTCTCCATATAGGTACAAGCAGTACAGTTTTTACATTTGAAGAAGCCATTAGGCTTCTCCAACCAGGTCTCTTTTTGATGTTGTGAAAAATGACTATGGACCAGCCGGTCCTTTAATTTCCTCCCTCTTCTGAAGGTAATCTGTGGAGTTTCACCGATGTATCCTTTGATATCTGAGTCAAGCTGTAAAACATGCCAATGACGGCTCAAGATATCTCTAATCTGCCTCGCCGCATTATCGTATGTACCTATAATTCGTGTTGTTGGTTTAATATCACCTGATCCATTTTTTGGAGAAAGCAGTTCACCTTTATCCGCGGCGAGCGCTGACTTAAACGCTCAACGTAGTACATAATCCGGATAACCTTTTGGTTGATGTTGGTTTCCTATAAATACTCTACAAAACATAATAAGGCTGTGCACATCTAAAATATATTCTGAAAAACGTAAGCATAGGTGCACACTGAAAAGGCAATATATACATCTAACACAAATATCAGTGGCACACTAAAGACTAAGTAAAACCTCAAGGTATATAGGAATATTGGAAATGCATTACTGCTAAGGAAAATATGAAAAACCTGGGACTCTTGGTTTACAGTATTTGATCAAAGATTGTATTAAGCTCACCTCCCAAAACGTCAAAGGGATCCCAGAGCAGGTGAGTCCCTACACTAAACATGTTACCTCACTAGGCGTCAATCCAGACTGCAACTTCAGGGTATGGTAGGAACTAGCAATTGGATTATCCTGCAATACTCGTCATCAGTTCACCACTGGCAGACTTCATGATTTCAACATCCAAAAATGCTATAGACTTAATATTTATTTCCGATGTAAATCTGAGACCGAAAGTATTACAATTAAGCTGTTCAACCAATGTCCCAAATTCCTCTTGCGTCCCATTCCAGATTATAAATACGTCGTCTATGTATCTTACTCATAAAACAATCTTGTCTGCAAATAATGGGGGCTGGTCTCCAAAAACTACAGAGGTCTCCCACCAGCTGAGGTACAGATTTGCGTAACTGGGCGCACTCGGGCTGCCCATGGTCGTACCTCGCAATTGGTGGTAGACCCTGCCATCAAATACAAAATAATTCCTTGTTAATGAAAATCTCAACAAATCCAATACAAATTTATGTGCCTCAAATTGACGTCCACATGACTTCAGAAAAAAGTGCACCGCTTCTAGGCCAGAACTGTGGGGTATTGATGTATACAAGGACTCTACGTCTATACTTGCAAGAAAAACTTCTTGATCAACACAGATACCTTCAAGACGTTTAAGAAGGTCAGTAGTATCCCTTGTATCCCTTGTATCCCTTGTATATGAAGGCAATGATTGTACAAATGTGGACAAAACTTGATCCACAGATACCCCACCGGTCTGGCCCAACGCTCCCACACCTGACACTAGGGGACGTCCCTGGAGTGGTTTTGTACCTTTGTGCACCTTTGGGAGACTGTAAAAGGTAGCCACAGTTGGAAATTTAGGAAGCATGAAATTAAATTCTGAATCATCAATCAGCTCATTTCTCTTTGCCTCAAGCAATAATGTTTTTAATTCTGTACTATAAGCATTTGTAGGATCAGCTTGTAAGATTTCATAACATGACACATCTGACAGGAGTGCAAGACACATATCCCGATATTGTGAAGTGTCCATGATGACAACGTTTCCACCCTTATCTGATGGCTTAATACATACAGATTGATCTTTCTCTAAATTCAACAATGCTTCCATCTCCGTCTTTGTAAAATTATTAGACCTAGTTCCTCTGATCTGCTCAAGATCTTTAAGACCCAGCTCCAAGAAAATATCAACACATGTGACTTCACTTTTTGGGGGCATTTTAGTGCTCTTATTCTTCAAATTAGTAAACGGACCTTTACCAAATTCTGTCTGTGGAGTGGCTGACAGACCATAAAAAAAAAAGACGAACGTCTTCAACCATATCCATGGGTATTCCTAGCTCAATACTTTCCTTTCTATCTCTTAACACAAACATTTTTTTCCAATGGAGCTTACGAGCAAAAAGATTTAGATCTTTTGTCCAGGAAAAAAGGTCAAATCTATTAGTCTGAACAAATGATAAACCTTTCCTTAAAACTTGTTCCTCAGTTTATGTCAAAATTTTTTGTGATAGATTAATGATCTGAGTATCCATCCCACCTGACGCTACACTTGTATCTAATGATACGTCTGTGGGGTTCGTTCTCTCAGTTGGTATGGATTCTTGTAATCTAAAAAATTATGATGCTGTCCGCCTCTCCTACATCTTACCCGTCTAGGTTTTCCTTGAGGTCTTGGAGTTCTATTATTAGAGTCTCTCTCTAGATCAGATAAATCTGTTTCTGTTGACGAGAGATCCGTGATGTAATCTCTCTGCACATTTTTTGTCTCTACTGTCGCATATACTTTATTGTCCCGGAAATCGTTTAAATCCCTAAGGAACTGTTTATGCTTTCTCTCTTTTAATTCATATTGAAGTCTCTCAATCATAATTTGCAACTGTTTTTCTTTATTTCAAAATTCTTGTTCACCTGAAAAATTTTTAATAATTTCAATCTGATCTTTTAATTTTTTATTCAGATCTTCCAGCATCACCTTTTCTTCCTCCAGCAATAATTGCATGAATCGCAACGAGCTGGAGGTCACTTCCTGCCCCCATTTGGCTGTAAATGCTGACGATCTGTTTTGAATTGAGGGGGTAAGAGAAATTCTCAGGCCCCGAGGAACTATGTTGTTCTTAATATAATTGTCAAGACTCTGCACTTCCCAATATGATGTAATCTGTTCTTTATAAATCTGCCCAAATTCTTTAAAAGCCACTCCAAATGTAGGAGTGTATTTCTGCTAAACCAAAGCCTTATCTGAGAACACATCCTTTGCCTCTAATGCCCACTGATCCATGCTGGGTCCCTTAGATAAGAAGCCTGCGATATTACAAAATGAATATAGAGACAGAATAAGACCTAAAAAAGTCCAAGCTGCTTCCCAATTAATTCAAAATTAAGCAGATGGGAGAAGAGACAGACAAGAAGCACGCCCCTGAATTCAAAAATCCTTTGGAGCCAGAAACACTGAGGTAGGCTGAAAACCTATAGTGAGACAATCCCTTTAAGTTTTGTTTGCGAGAGGGATCAAATACTTATTTCTCACTGCAAAATGCAAATACATTTATTTTCTGAATCTTATTTTGGATATTCTATCTCTCAATGTTAAAATTAACATACCCTTAAAATTATAGACTGTTCATGTCTTTGTTAGTGGGCAAACTTACACAATCAGCAAGGAATCAAATAATTATTCCTTCACTGTATGTATAACTTTTCTGTATTTATTGACAATATCATCATCCTTAGGGCATTCAATTCAGTATGGCACGGTTTCTTTTCAGAACCACACAGAGGGTGCACAAAAAAATCTTGTGTTAATGCTCCCTACAGTTGTATGCGTGAGTCTTAACATGTATGAGCTTTTATACTCTATTTATAAGGCAAAAAAAGCAAACACCAGTATTTCACCTGCTAATGTTACATTACACTGTTTTATGATCAAATGAAGTTGTATGGCGGAACACAGGATTTGGTTCCCAGTCAGAATAGATAAGAAATCCAGTAAAAACGCTGTCTGTTCCACTACTAGAATACAGACCGGGGTAGTCTCCCACCTGAACCCATACCTCATCATCAGGTTCTAAGTGAAATGCTGCTCCCCCGCACAACGCTCCTGGCTTTGCAGCATCCCCTGGCTGGAAAAAAGAGGCCTGGGAGTGTCCATTCTTTATCAGCTGCACATGAAGATTGCCTCGGTATACTGTGCCATGGAGAGAAAAATAGTACAGTCCAGGGACAACACATTTAAAGCGACCAGTTTCAGGGTTGTAATGCCCTTGCTCATTAGTAAGCACTTTCCCAAATGGGACTGGTTGTCCAGGCGTAGGAGGGCTCCGCGATGGAGAAAGTTTGGCACTGAAGGCAGAACGGGGAGAAACTGCACACTCTCCTTGCTCACCTCTATCTCCTCGTGCACCCGTGGACCCAGGTTCACCTGGCTGACCCTTGGCTCCAGATATTCCTGTTAGGAAAAAGCTTACACATATTAGTATTTATCTCTGCAGCTTTTATTGATTATTTGCAGGAGACATATTCACACTATATATTTCATAGTAGTTAGGAGCAAACAATGGTTCCAAGGAAATATTCTTAAAAGGGTATCCTCCATTACTTTAAAGGGGTTGTCCGGAAGACGAAAAAATCACATTAAAAAAGGGCTGGGCTGGGTACAAAAACCAGAATAATCCAATGATCCCTTCCTCTTCACTGGGTTCTTGTCTTGACACACAGTAGAGCCTTGGCTCCATTGTCATTGAATTCCAGTGCGGCAGTGGCAGGGGAGAGGTAGGTAAGTATACGTTTTTATGTTTTTTTCCCCAGTCTGGCGCTCTTTCAGATTAATTTATTTTTTTGCCGGACAGCCCATTTAACTTGTAAATAATTACAGTATTCCAAATGCACCCACTGCAAAGTCCATATAATTATATACATTTTTGAAGACAAAGTTTACATGTCAATTTTCCAAAGTATACTTGAGATTATTTTTGTCCGCCTGTATCACTGGCTGTATCACAGCACTGTTTTGCTCAGTTTTGCATCATGGATTCTAGATGGGTCCCTGGGTCGGCTTTAGACACAGGGATGCTAGCTGACAGGTGGCCTGGCACACCTGCATACACGATGCAAAACTGAGCAAAACAGTACTGTTACATAGCCAGGCAGCAAGTGATACAGGAGGACACTAATTGCAAGTATACTTTGGAAAATTGACATGTTGTGAAGTTTGACTTTAATAAATTAATATAATTATATGGACTTTGTAGTGGGTGCACATTTGAACGAGACGTTAAATGAGAGGAATGCTCCCATGCAAATCAACCTGTAGCTGCTTACAAAGCTCGGTAAACTGCCGTTTATATGAAATATTCCGAATGCGGACTACACTGTGTTCCAAATTATTATGCAAAAAGTGTTTAGGAGTGATAAGGTAAGAATTTTTTTGTTTGTCAGTTATACTCATTGATGGTGATGTGTGTCAGGGCTCTTTATATCAATGAAAGCATTTGCAGACACCTGTGCTAATTAATTTGGCAGGTGTGTCCAATTAAAGGCAAGACTACTTAAGAAGACTGTCCCACATTATTAAGCAGCCTACCTTTTCAGCCAAAATGGGAAAGAAAAAGGATGTGTCGGCTGCTGAGAAGCAACAAATTGTGGAGTGTTTAGGTCAAGTCATGACTACAATCAACACTGCCAAGACACTTCATCATGATCATCGCACAATCAAGAAGTATGTAGCTGATTCACAGCACACACGTGTGCGTGCTGATAAGGGAAAATTGAGGACTCTTTCCAACAGGCAATTATGTCATGTTAAAAGAGCAGCTGCAAAAATGCCTTGTCATAGCAGCAGACAAGTTTTTGAAGCTGTTAGTGCCTCCAACATCCCCCGAACAACAAGATGCAGGGTCCTTCAGAGGTTTGCAGCTGTGCGTAAGCCATCCTGTCGTCCTCCTCTATCCACTGCACACAAGCAGAAACGGCTCCAGGGGGCCAAACAATACATGAAGACTGACTTCAAAACTGTTTTGTTCACCGATGAGTGCTGTGCAAAAAGGGCAATACACTACGTGGAAATCCCTTTTTGCAGTAGTGTGCCGCTGGCGGCGGTCTGTGTGTGTACATGTATAATTACATGTGTGCCGCAGCCCTGCCAGTGGCACCCAGGTTTGCATACGTTTTTTCAGAAATGTTTTTGTGTGCAGAAACATACGTTATACTTGGTGTACATTGATTTTAACCTATATGGGAAGGAAGGGGTGCTTCCATTTTGGGTTTCTGTCCCCGCCCACTCTCACAGGCTGTCATAAGAAGGGCAGCTTGCAGGTTGGGTGTTTTTTTATTTTTTCTCTCTGAATAATGGAGGTCGGTGACCCAGTGAGAGGCCTGATTGGCTCGATTGAGAGGTAAAGATAGCATAGGACTGCCCGATTTTGAGATCACGTTGAAAGTCGTGGGCAGCTTAAACATCTTTTGATCAAAATATGTGAACCGAGAGTCTCAAAGTTTTTTCATGTATGATAGATAGCATAAATGCTTCTTTAGGGATTTCCACGTAGTGTATTGCCCTTTTTGCAGTAGTGTGCCGCTGGCGGCGGTCTGTGTGTGTACATGTATAATTACATGTGTGCCGCAGCCCTGCCAGTGGCACCCAGGTTTGCATACGTTTTTCAGAAATGTTTTTGTGTGCAGAAACATACGTTATACTTGGTGTACATTGATTTTAACCTATATGGGAAGGAAGGGGTGCTTCCATTTTGGGTTTCTGTCCCCGCCCACTCTCACAGGCTGTCATAAGAAGGGCAGCTTGCAGGTTGGGTGTTTTTTTTATTTTTTCTCTCTGAATAATGGAGGTCGGTGACCCAGTGAGAGGCCTGATTGGCTCGATTGAGAGGTAAAGATAGCATAGGACTGCCCGATTTTGAGATCACGTTGAAAGTCGTGGGCAGCTTAAACATCTTTTGATCAAAATATGTGAATCGAGAGTCTCAAAGTTTTTTTCATGTATGATAGATAGCATAAATGCTTCATTAGGGATTTCCACGTAAACTTATGGTGTGGCTCCCATGCTCTCCTGACCTCAACCCCATTGAGAACCTCTGGAGCATCATCAAAAGGAGTGTCTATGATGGCGGGAGGCAGTTCACATCTAAACAACAGCTTTGGGAGGGTATTCTGTCCTCATGCAAAACAATTAAAGCAGAAACCATCCAAAACCTGACAAATTCAATGGACGAGAGAGTTCAGAAGCTCATTTCGAACAAGGGGTCCTATGTGCACATGTGACATCACCTAGAATAAAGTTTTGACTTGAAAACTGTTTGATTTCAGTTTGTAATAACCTGCTAATGCTTATAATTTCACAAATGACCATCTTTTGGTTCGTTATAAAAATGAAAAGGTTGACAATTCTGCTGTGCATAGTAGTTTAGAACATGCATTTTGAGTGAATTTTAAAAAAAATAAAATATACTGTTATCATAGGCAGTTTGTTCAAAAACCTTTCAATTATACTCTAATAGTTGATGACTGGAAAATTACAATGACTACAATTCATATAGATAATTTTGGAAAATAAGAGAAAATATTATTTGCATAATAATTTGGAACACAGTGTATATTAACCCTTTGATGCAAAACACATAACTTAAACACGTAATTTTAAGTGCGTTGCTACAGCTCACCATACTGTTATATAAGGCGAAAGACGTGCCCGTTCTTTCCCCAGCAGTTGTCAACTGTAACACCGTACTGCAGTGCCTGGAACTGGAGCTAACTTATTGACGCAATTAATAGTGACTATGACTTCTAGCTGGCTAAACATAAGGAAAGTCTGCCATGGCGGAACTACCAGGGTAGCAGACGTAGCAGCTGCTATGGGGCCCACGTTCTTGGGGGGCTGACTGGGACCTGTCTACCTACCTGTTGCCTAATTACTGCCTACCTACCTATGACCAAATCTACCTACCTATCTGTGGTCTATGTATCGCCTACCTACCTGGGTCCTATGTATTGCCTACCTACCTACTCGGAGCTTACCAACCTATCTAATCGGGGTCTACTTACCTGGTATTATTCTGAGGAGTACAGGCCATAGCTGTAACACAATCTCCAGGGGGGTTAATCCTCTGTTCCTTCCCCTTCTCTCTAGGGGACTTGACCTCAAAGTTATGGCTTCTATCTCTCTCTCATCCTGGGAAGTTTGTACAGAGGCAGGGGACAGTGAGGGAGGTACTAGAAAAGTGAGGATTCTAAGATATTTGTGTCCAAATCTGCAAGGACGAGTGGTGTCTGGGAAAAGTCATTACTGCCGGTCTGGACCGGATACAGAACAAAAGGGAATGTGAACAACTCGTCAGAGAAACGTCACCTGTGAGTCACAAGATGTAACTGCACTGTAATCACTGATATGTAGAGTTGAGCGAACCATTCAGAAAAAGGTTACTCCGAGTCTAATTTTACTTTTTTTCCGAAACTGAGCTGAACCGAATCTCTTGCCGCAAGTTCGGTAAAATTCAAATTCGTGACATGTGTTCGGTGCCATTTTCAGCTGCTTCCTTTAGGTTTGGCGGCCAGCCAATCAGTGCAGAGCACAGAGGGGGGTCAAAAACATCAACACTGAGGGTGTAGGGATCTCATTGGCTGCTAAAATCACATTACCGTCTTATGTGTATGTCACAATATTTCCTGTTGAACACCATTTTGACTTTACTCTCTGTACTGAAAACACTGCTGCCTCTGTGTGCTTGTTTGCCAACAGGCAGGCACACCATTTTCTAGCGATTTTACACAGGAAAAGCTGCTATTTAGATTAGTCAGGGGGGAGGAAGCTAGCTTAGGGAATCATACACATCATTAGTTAGGGATTTAAGGAGTTTTGCATAGCTTTTGTATAGTGTATAGTCGGCTGCCTTTTTCCCATCTTTATTCAGAGTGCCCAAAAGTTCATTTCTCCTGTTTTGGGGGTCCAGCCACTGCAGAAAACACCATCAGCAAATCTGCTATAGAAAGAAATGCAAGTGTTGTAGTGTTGCTTCCAGGGTTCTTCCATAAGACAGCGTTAACAGATATACCATAGAGAGAAATCTTTTTTTAATACTTAATACTTAATATTTGCTTGTAGTTACAGTACCTTGTGAAAGTGTTTTAACTTTTCAACCTTTTGCTACATTTCAGGCTTCAAACATAAAGATATAAAATTTTAATTTTTTTGTGAAGAATCAACAACAAGTGGGACAAGATTGTGAATTGGAACGAAATGTATTGGATATTTTAAACTTTTGTAAAAAAAAAAAAAAACTGAAAAGAGGGGCGTGCAATATTTTTCGGCCCATTTACTTTCAGTGCAGCAAACTCACTCCAGAAGTTCAGTGAGGATCTCTGAATGATCCAATGTTGTCCTAAATGACTGATGATAAATATAATCCACATGTGTGTAATCAAGTCTCCGTATAAATGCACCTGTTCTGTGATAGGCTCAGGGTTCTGTTTAAAGCGCAGAGAGCAACATGAAAACCAAGGAACACACCAGGCAGGTCCATGATACTGTTGTGGAGAAGTTTAAAGCCAGATTTGGATACAAAAAGATTTCCCAAACTTTAAACATCCCAAGGAGCACTGTGCAAGCGATCATATTGAAATGGAAGAAGTATCAGACCACTGCAAATCTACCAAGACCGGCTGTCCCTCTAAACTTTCATCTCAAACAAGGAGAAGACTGATCAGAGATGCAGCCAAGAGGCCCATGATAACTCTGGATGAACTGCAGAGATCTACAGCTGAGGTGGGAGAGTCTGTCCATAGGACAAAAATCAGTCGTACACTGCACAAATCTGGCCTTAAGAGTGGCAAGAAGAAAGCCATTTCTCAAAGATATCCATAAAAAGTCTTGTTTAAAGTTTGCCACAAGCCACCTGGGAGACACACCAAACATGTGGAAGAAGGTGCTCTGGTCAGATGAAACCAAAATCGAACTTTTTGGCCACAATGTTTGGCGTAAAAGCAACACAGCTCATCACCCTGAACACACCATCCCCACTGTCAAACATAGTGGTGTCAGCATCATGATTTGGGACTGCTTTTCTTCAGCAGGGACAGGGAAGATGGTTAAAATTGATGAGAAGATGGATGGAGCCAAATACAGGACCATTCTGGAAGAAAACCTGTTGGAGTCTGCAAAAGAGCTGAGACTGTCTTCCAACAAGACAATGATCCCAAACATAAAGCAAAATCTACAATGGAAGGTTCACAAATAAAATATCCAGGTGTTAGAATGGCCAAGTCACAGTGCAGACCTGAATCCAATCGAGAATCTGTGGAAAGAGCTGAAAACTGCTGTTCACAAACGCTCTCCATCCAACCTCACTGAGCTCAAGCTGTTTTCCAAGGAGGAATGGGCAAGACTTTCTCAATGTGCAAAACTGATAGAGACATACCCCAAGCGACTTGCAGCTGTAATCGCAGCAAAAGGTGTTGCTACAAAGCATTAACTTAAGGGGGCCGAATAATATTGCACGCCCCACTTTTCAGTTTTTTATTTCGTTCCACTTCACAATTGTGTCCCACTTGTGATTCTTCACAAAAAAATGTAAATGTTATATCTTTATGTTTGAAGCCTGAAATGTGGCAAAAGCTTGAAAAGTTCAAGGGGGCCGAATACTTTCACAAGGCACTGTAAATTTTTTGATTCAAGAAAACTTCTGTGTCGCACAGTTGCTGCCAGGGTTCTTTCATAAGAAAGCGTTAACAGATATTCCATAGAATTTTTTTTTATTTCTACTCGTATTTGTCATTTGAATAGTATAGTCATTTAAGAACATTTGTGATGTGCTGTCTTGCTGTCACGGTTCTTCCATAAAACCCCATTTCACAAATATTCCATAGAAAAAATTCTATTTCTAATCCTAGTTGCCAATTATAGGAATTCAAGAACACTTTTGATGTGCTGTCTTGCTGTCACGGTTCTTCCATAAGACCCCATTTCACAGATATTCCATAGAAAAAAGTTCTAATTTCTAATCCTAGTTGCCAGTTGGAAATTATAGGGATTTAAGAACACTTGTGATTTGCTGTCTTTGGAGTACAGTTCTTCAATAAGAGACTGTGAACAAATCTTGACCTTTTAAATATTTATATTTTTGAATACGGAGCGAACTAGAGGTGGTAAGCGAGCAAGTAGGGGTGTAGGATGTGGAGCTAGAGGTACGAGACAAGGCACTCTTTCCATTGTTCTGGACAATACACAAGCAAGCACATCGTCAGTTGCAGGACCATCAGGTCTGTCATTGCTTGGTCGGTTCCCCGTGCGTCTCATTTCTGAAGAGTGGCACCAATCTGTTCTTCAGTGGTTAACACACCCTGCGTCCTGTGTTTTTAACTCCTCTTCTTCTCAGTCATGGTCACAAATATCATCATTATCAGTCCAAACTGAAGAAAATCTGGGCCAAATGTCACCCAATAAACAGACTGCACTAGATAATCCACATTCTGAAGAGCTCTTTGATGACACAATGCGGTTGGGGTCAGAAGGCATTTAAGAAGATCAATTAGCAAAAGGCGTGGAACCCGGTATATGTTCTCCAGACCCTATCGTAAACATGGAGTTGTGCCTTTGTCAACATACATGTGCATCTACAAGAAGGGCGACATGGAGTACATTTAGGATATGGGCACCATACAAAAAGGCATGCCACATAAATGCTATTATGGTAAGACTGGCAGGATTTACAATGTTACACTGCATGCTGTGGGTATAATTGTGAACAAGCAGATCAAGGGTAAAATCCTTGCCAAAAGAATCAACATCCATGTGGAGCACATTTGCCACTCCAAGAGCAGAGAGAGTTTCCTCCAGCGTGTCAAGCAAAATGAGAGGAAGAAAAAGGAAGCCAAGGAGAAAGGCACCTGGTGGTACTGAAGCGTCATCCAGCTGAACCAAGAGAAGCTCACTTTGTCCGCACTAATGGAAAGGAACCTGAGCTCCTTGAGCCCATTCCCTGCGAGTTCATGGCAAATGTCACATTTTCCTTTGCAAAATATCCCATTGTTGCTTAAGCATAAGGATGTGATGGTGCTATCTAAGACTTTTTCAAATTTTATATGGAGGGTCAAGCGCTCTCGTATGGGCAGAAATTTCTCAAGCGCTACCCAGATCTTGACTGTCTCCTGAGGAAGGCTTGGAGTCTTAGTTCACACTTCCAGCGTTCGCACCCTGCTTCGGCCTGGCAGAACACACCTTCAGCACAGCTGGTGGGCTGATAACTGACAAACGTATCCGTCTTTCCCCTGAAAATGTGGATCGTTTGACATCTATCAAAATGAATCAAGCGTGGATCTATGACGATTTTTTTGCCCCTGTTGCTGATGTCCCCGACTAGTAACTAGTGACAGGAGTACTGCCGTATTGGCAGCCCTGGCAATAGCAGCTAGTTAGATTAGTTAGGGGAGAGGGGAATGTACAGCAAGCTTAGGGAATCATTGACAACAAGAGTTAGGGTTTTTTATATATATATATATATATATATATATATATATATATATACACACACTGTACATATTATCTATCTATACTATACATATACACACACATTAACCTTACCTATTCATAGTGGGTGGGCTCAGACTCTACTGCATAAACCACCTGATTAGTTCCCTTTAAGTAAAAAGAAATTGTCACGGGGGTCGCGGGCGCCGCTGCCGCTGCGGCCGGTCCTCTCCCCGCAGGGGACTCGGCGCGGGCATCGCGGTCGCCCACGACTACCACTGTGCCCGCGGTCCCGGCGCCTGCTTGTTTACCTGGCCCAGCTCCTGTGAACGCCGCTCCCAGCCGTCCTGACTGCCGTGCTCGTGCCCGTCCCCTAGCGTGCGCACGACACTTGGCTCAGATTTAAAGGGCCAGTGTCCCATTAATTGGTTGTTTTCCGGACGTTGGTTCTATTTAAGGGTTACGCCCCTAGCAGTCGCTGCCAGATTGTTGGTGTGCTTAGAGTGAGTTTGGAGTGTCCTTGAGTCCGTATTGTTTATCCGTGTACCAGTCCGCGTTCCGCTACGTTTCGTGACCTTGCCTGTTTGCCGCCTGCCCTGACCGTCTGCCCGTCTCTGACCACGAACCTCTGCCGCCTTCCCTGACCTTCTGCCTGTCCCCGACTACGCCTTTGGATTACGATATTGTACCACGCTGTACCCCGGCCGCCACCGCAAGCAAGTCACGTCAGGGGTAACGACCTGGTAGCCTCACGCCGCAGCAAGTCCATCCCACTTTGCGGCGGGCTCTGGTGAAAACCGGGGGCTACTTAGATTCCGTTCCCTGGCGTGGCTTAACTACCACCGCTTGCGGTGGTCCAGCGGATCCACCGAACCGTTACAGTACAATCTGGCCATGGATTCCGCCAGGGTACCTCTGCCTGAACTCCGGGACGTTACTACGGCCGTCGCCCAGCAGAGCCAGCGTATCGTCCAGCTCGCGGCCATGATGCAGAACCTTGCGGCCCGCCTACCTCCTCCTGCGGCCGCTGCCATCTCGCCTGCACCTGTTGCTCCTGCAGCTACGGTTCATCCTGCTCCTGTACCGGGACCTTCACTGCATCTGCCGCTCCCCTCTCGCTATGATGGAGACCCCAAGAAGTGCAGAGGTTTCATCAGCCAATGCTCCATTCACCTCGAGATGCTGGGACACCAATTTCCCACAGAGCGGGCTAAAAGTCGCCTTCATAATTAGCCTCTTAACTGGTGAAGCCCTGGCCTGGGCCACTCCGCTGTGGGACCGAGGAGATCCGCTAACGGCTAGCCTGCAAGCCTTCCTCCAGGGGTTCCGAACTGTCTTTGAGGAACCACGTCGCACCTCCTCTGCTGCCGCAGCTCTGCTCCATCTCCGTCAGGGCGACTCCACGGTGGGACAGTACTCTGTGCAGTTCCGCACCTTAGCCTCGGAGTTAGACTGGAACAATGAGGCTTTGGTGGCAACGTTTTGGCAAGGCCTCTCGGGACGCTTCAAGGATGAGCTCGCGGGTCGAGACCTTCCTTCTTCATTGTACTTATTGATTCGGTTGGCCACCCGGAACGATATACGTTGTGCAGAAAGACAACAAGAGCTCCGCCTCCAACGCGAGCCTGCCCGACCACGCCGGCTACCTCGTCTGGCTCCTGTCTTTCAACGCCCTCCGCTTCCTCCACCAACGGTGCATGAAGACGAACCCATGCAGGTGGAAAGGGCGCATCTGACCCAGGAGGAATGCTCACAGCGACATCTCAGGCAGTTTTGTTTCTATTGCGGCGGTTCCGGCCACTTCATTGGGGACTGTCCGGTGCTCCCGCACCTAGGGCTTGCAGGAGAGGCATCCCTAGGTGTCAGTGCGGCCTCTCCCCGTCTGACCATTCCTGTTCTTTGTGGAACGTCGCCGGACAGCACCTTTCAGGCCACCGCCTTCCTGGATTCAGGGTCCGCCGGTAACTTTATCAGCCACGCGCTGGTGTCCCAGTACCGGCTTCCAGTGACCCCCCTGCAGAAACCCATGTTCGTGTCCTCTGTCAGTGGCGAATGCCTCAAGGATGCCATTCGGTTCTGCACTGCGCCCCTCTCCTTGCAGATCGGGGCGTTACATCAGGAAACTGTGAAACTTCTCGTACTGCCTCGTTCCTCTTCTGAGATCCTCCTGGGCCTCCCCTGGTTACAAGAGCATGCGCCGACCCTGAACTGGAACACAGGCGAGATTCTTCGTTGGAGCCCGGCATGCCACTCACGATGCCTTCGGGCGCTCTGCCCAATCCGTCGGCCTGCCGCTACCAAGCCTACGAAGTCTCTGCCAGGTCTGCCTGCTCCTTACCAGGACTTTTCCGATGTCTTTTCTGAAAGACAGGCTGAAACTCTGCCTCCGCACCGGCCCTTCGATTGCCCTATTGATCTGCAACCCGGTACTACTCCTCCCCGAGGCAGAGTTTACCCTCTTTCCGTTCCTGAGGCAAAGGCAATGTCCGACTATATTCTAGAGAACCTCCGCAAAGGTTTCATACGCAAGTTGTCTTCGCCTGCGGGAGCCGGATTCTTCTTTGTCGAGAAAAAAGATGGATATCTCCGGCCCTGTATCGATTATCGGGGCCTGAACAAAATAACTGTGAAGAATCGATACCCCCTGCCTTTGATCTCGGAGCTATTTGACCGCCTACGTGGCGCAAGAATTTTTTCTAAACTGGACCTTCGCGGAGCCTACAATCTGATTCGCATCCGGAGAGGTGACGAGTGGAAAACCGCCTTTAACACCCGTGATGGTCACTTCGAATATCTCGTCATGCCTTTTGGTCTCTGTAACGCTCCGGCTGTTTTTCAAAATTTCGTTAATGAGATTCCGGGATCTTCTCTATGTTTGTGTTATAGTTTATCTGGACGATATTCTCATCTATTCTCCAGACCTTGAGACCCACCGTCACCACGTCCGCCAGGTGCTCAGACGTCTCCGAAACAACCAACTTTATGCCAAGCTGGAAAAGTGCCTGTTCGAACGCACCTCCCTGCCCTTTTTAGGGTACATCGTGTCGGATCAAGGCCTTCAGATGGACCCGCCAAGCTCTCAGCAGTCCTACAGTGGCCTCGTCCTGTGGGCCTCCGGGTCATCCAGCGCTTTTTAGGTTTTGCCAACTATTATAGGCAATTCATTCCTCAGTTCTCCTCCCTGGTGACTCCCATGGTAGCCCTCACCAAGAAGGGTGCCGATCCCAAATCATGGCCTTTCGAGGCTCAAGAGGCCTTCAATCGGCTGAAAGCTGCATTTGCTTCTGCTCCCGTTCTCTCTCGTCCGGATCCTCAACGCCCGTTTGTCTTAGAGGTCGACGCCTCCTCAGTTGGTGCCGGCGCCGTTCTTCTGCAGACGTCCTCCTTGGGGAAATTGCGCACATGTGGATTCTTCTCCAAGACCTTCACTCCGGCCGAACGCAACTACACTATCGGTGACCGGGAACTTCTTGCTATAAAATTAGCCCTAGAAGAATGGCGTCACTTGCTGGAAGGGGCTCACCACCCCATCGTGATCTACACTGATCACAAGAACCTTCTCTACCTGCAATCTGCTCAGCGTTTAAATCCGCGACAAGCCAGGTGGTCACTTTTCTTCGCCCGTTTTAATTTCTTGTTACACTTCCGACCGGCGGAAAAAAACGTCAGGGCAGACGCTCTTTCCAGATCCTCCGATACGGCGGGCTTGGAGCCACCCCTGCAGCATATTATTCCTCCAGAACGGCTTCTTTCGGCAGCTCCTGTAGACCTTCAACAGGTACCTCCGGGGAAGACCTACGTCCGTCCTGCCTTGCGGCCTCGAATCCTTAAATGGGGTCATTCTTCTCAAACTGCGGGTCATCCTGGGATTCACAAGTCCATACAGCTCATCTCAAGATACTACTGGTGGCCCACTCTCATACAAGACGTTAGGGACTTTGTCTCAGCTTGCACCTCCTGTGCCCGTAACAAGGTCCCTCGCCTCAGACCCGCGGGTCTGCTTCAGCCTCTCCCAGTGCCAGAGAAGCCTTGGACCCATATTTCTATGGATTTTGTCACTGATCTGCCGGCCTCATCCGGAAACACGGTCATTTGGGTGGTGGTTGACAGGTTTTCCAAAATGGCTCATTTTGTGCCCCTGCCCGGGTTACCCTCGGCACCCCAGCTAGCCCAGCTCTTCTTCCACCACATCTTCCGCTTACACGGGCTCCCTTTGCACATCACCTCTGATAGGGGAGTCCAGTTCGTATCTAGATTCTGGCGGGCTCTCTGTGCGCAGTTACGGGTGCAGCTGGACTTCTCGTCTGCATACCACCCTCAGACCAACGGGCAGGTGGAGAGGGTCAACCAGGTGTTAGGCTCGTATCTGCGACATTTCGTGTCTGCCCGTCAGGACAACTGGTCTGATCTCCTCTCCTGGGCGGAATTCTCCTATAATTCCCTTGACTCAGAGTCCGCGAGAGCCGCTCCCTTTTTTATTGTGTTTGGGTTACATCCCCGCCCGCCTCTCCCCCTAGCCACCTCGTGCCATGTTCCTGCCGTTGATGCCCAAGTACGGGACATCAAGTCTCTCTGGCAAGTTACTCGTCAAGCCCTTCTTCGTGCCTCCTCCCGCGCTAAAGTTCAGGCCGATAGGTATCGGAGACCTCCTCCCGTATTTAAGCCAGGTGATAGGGTGTGGTTATCGGCCAAGTACATCCGCTTCAAGGTGCCCAGTTACAAGTTGGGTCCTAAGTATCTGGGTCCTTTTGTGGTACTTCGGCAGCTTAACCCGGTCTCCTACAAGCTCCGCTTGCCGCCCACTCTGCGGGTCCCGAATGCCTTCCATGTCTCTCTCCTCAAGCCGGTGGTACTGAATCGCTTCTCCCGGGGGGCTGTCTCGCCTTCTCCTGTGGCCAACTCTGATGACATCTTTGAGGTCAAGGAGGTGCTGGCACAGAAGACAGTCAGGGGGAAGCGGTTCTTTCTCATTGACTGGAAGGGATTCGGGCCAGAGGAGCGTTCATGGGAACCTGAAGCCAACTTGTCCCCTGATCTCCTCGCCAGGTTCAAAAAAAAGAGGGGGAGACCTAAGGGGGAAGGGGGGTACTGTCACGGGGGTCGCGGGCGCCGCTGCGGCCGGTCCTCTCCCCGCAGGGGACTCGGCGCGGGCATCGCGGTCGCCCACGACCACCCCTGTGCCCGCGGTCCCGGCGCCTGCTTGTTTACCTGGCCCCGCTCCTGTGAACGCCGCTCCCGGCCGTCCTGACTGCCGTGCTCGTGCCCGTCCCCTAGCGCGCGCGCGACACTTGGCTCAGATTTAAAGGGCCAGTGTCCCATTAATTGGTTGTTTTCCGGACGTTGGTTCTATTTAAGGGTTACGCCCCTAGCAGTCGCTGCCAGATTGTTGGTGTGCTTAGAGTGAGTTTGGAGTGTCCTTGAGTCCGTATTGTTTATCCGTGTACCAGTCCGTTCCGCTACGTTTCCTGACCTTGCCTGTTTGCCGCCTGCCCTGACCGTCTGCCCGTCTCTGACCACGAACCTCTGCCGCCTGCCCTGACCTTCTGCCTGTCCCCGACTACGCCTTTGGATTACGATTTTGTACCACGCTGTACCCCGGCTGCCACCGCAAGCAAGTCACGTCAGGGGTAACGACCTGGTAGCCTCACGCCGCAGCAAGTCCATCCCGCTTTGCGGCGGGCTCTGGTGAAAACCGGGGGCTACTTAGATTCCGTTCCCTGGCGTGGCTTAACTACCACCGCTTGCGGTGGTCCAGCGGATCCACCGAACCGTTACAGAAATGTACTAGAAAAAAATAATTCCATTGTTTTTTTTCCATTAGAAATCCTCATATAGTGCTTAAATAGTGAAATAAAAAATGCAAATATGACCATGGGGGGTGTTTTGGAGTACAAGTTACCTAAAGAAGCAGTTGTTATTTTTTGTTGAGTTTTGATGTGCCATCCATACTAATGACACTTTATCTGGTCTTGGTGGCTCCCTGTGTTCCTGCTGAGGTGACAATACAAAAATGTAGAGAAAACATAACTGCAAGCTTTTTGTTTGCTGTCACTGAGCTCTAAAGACAGTTTACAAAACTCCTATTTTTGAGAGAAAAGCAGCATTGTGAAGCTCTCTTTACCTTGGTCTCCAGGGTCTCCTTTAGATCCAGTTATCCCTGGTGCTCCATCTCTACCATCTCGACCATCCCTGCCTGAAGATCCTGTATTGCCATGTGTCCCAGGGATCCCAGGAATTCCGGGTGTTCCACAGCAAGGGGATGTTATTGTATTATCTTCTACTTGTGAAGAATTTGGTATGAAGCAAACTATAACAATAACACGAAGGAGCATTGTTCTGTCAAAAGATAAAATAAAGTTAATTAGAACTGCCAACTATTATTTCTCTACATAATCAATGCAACAGACTTATATGTTTTTAAATCAATTCTTCTATTTTATTCGAAATAAACAAAGAATGCAAAATGGTCATGAATAGTTATTATACTTGCTGTAAGTAGTTTGGCAGGTTGTTAGAACACAATCACAAATCTTTGCGACATATCCATACGAGTCCATATAAATCCATAGAAAACATGCAGCTATCCACTGCTAGTAATAAAGCGAGGATAGCTGCCAACCAGCGGTAAGTTGCACACCTGCACACACAATGCTCTGGTAGCTTCATAGGAAGCTAGGAGAGCAGCAAGCCCCAGAGAGCAGTACTGGAAAAGGGGGCGAGGCTTAGCGGGACCCACGAAGCTCCGCCCCCTCTCCCTAGCAGAGCAGCATGTGCCAGTATGAGCCGGCAACAGGACAGGTGAGTGCAGTACTGGGTGTGTGTGTGGGGATGGGGGAGGAGAGAGGGTGGCAGAGTGTGTGTGAGGGGAGGAGTGTGTGTGTGTTTGAGTGTGCGGGGGAGAGGTGTGTGTATTTCAGTGTGCGGGGGATGGGTGTTTATTTCAGTGTGTGTGTGAGGGTTATGTGTCTTTGTCTGTATGGGAAGGGTGTGTGTTTGAATATGCAAGGGGGTAGGTGTTGCCCCCTTATCTCTTGCTCCTGCCCCCTGCGGTCTGTCTTTGGCGTGACGTCACATCACAGTGCCGCCTATGCCGGGCGCCACCAGAAGCCAGCGGCAGCACGGAGCGAGTAGGAGCATCCAGCAGTGGCCAGGAGCGGGAGTGAAGTAAGTGGTGGTTTGTTTTTTTTAAAACTGCCGATTGGGGGCCCTGACTGACTAAAAGGGGGCCCTGGCTGGCTATAAGGGGGGCTCTGGCTGACTAAAAGGGGGCCCTGGCTGGCTATAAGGGGGGGCTCTGGCTGGCTATAAAGGGGGCCCTGGCTGGCTATAGGAGGCCCTGGCTGACTAAAATGGGGCCCTGACTGACTAAAAGGGGGCCCTGACTGGCTATAGGGAGCCCTGGCTGACTAAAAGGGGGCCCTGGCTGGCTATAAGGGGGCCCTGGCTGGCTATAGGGGTCCCTGGCTGACTAAAAGGGGACCCTGGCAGGCTATAAGGGGGGCCCTGGCAGGCTGAAAGGGGACCCTGCCAGGCTATAAGGGGGGCCCTGCCAGGCTATAAGGGGGGCCCTGGCTGGCTAAAAGGGGGCCCTGGCTGGCTAAAAGGGGACCCTGGCTGGCTAAAAGGGGGCCCTGGCTGGCTATAAGGGGGCCCTGGCTGGCTATAAGGGGGCCCTGGCTGGCTAAAAGGGGGCCCTGGCTGGCTATAAGGGGGCCCTGGCTTACTATAAGGGGGGCTCTGGCTGGCTATAAGGGAGCCGTGACTGGCTAAAAGGGGGCCCTGGCTGCCAAAAAAGGGGGCCCTGGCTGGCTAAAAGGGAGCCCTAGCTGGCTACAAACTGGCTAAAAGGGAGCCCTGGCTGGCTAAAAACTAGCTAAAGGGGGCCCTGACTGGCTACAAACTAGCTAAAGGGGTCCCTGACTGGCTACATACTAGCTAAAGGGGTCCCTGACTGGCTACATACTAGCTAAAGGAGGCCCCTAACTGCCAGTGTACTACTTCAAGGGAAGCTCTAACTGTCTGTATACTACCTAAAGGGGGTCCCTAACTGCTTGCAGCCTATATAAAGCCCTACACGCAGTCTATAGAGACAAAAAGAAAGAGTATAACTCACCACATGAGTATTGTGATGGCAGTATGAATGTCCATGTGAGGGTTAATCCGCACCAGCCTTTTCTCGTCAAGGATATGCACTCCGCACCGCACGAGATCCAAAGTCTCCCGGCATGAGACTCCAATAGCACAAATATAGCACAGATGAACAGGAACCAGCGGTAACATGCGCAAGAAAAGTAGATTTATTTGTTAATCCAGTGTTGCAAGGTACAAACAGCAATGAAACCAACGCGTTTCAGGCTCGGCGTTATGAGCCCTTGTTCACGGTTACAAATCCATAATGGTAGCTGTAGTGCTTTATAGTAAAAGAAATGGGAGGAACCATGTGTTGACGAAACATCACTTCCTGCTATTTAAAAACATAGTATCTTCCCATTGATAAACATAGTTACATATACAATGCCTTATTCATTCATATTAGAAAAAAAAATCTTTTTTTTTTCTTTCTTTCTCTTCTCTTTCTCTCTTTTTTTCTCCTTCTTCCCTTTGTTGTTGTTAAACTAAACAAAAGATAAATATATTTTAGTGCTTAAACAATTTTAATATATGTAAGACAGGTCATTCCTGTAGTTTAAGCCGTTCGGAGCCCTGGACTCTAGTTCACATATCCAAAAAGCCTCACGTATGCGGACCGCATGTTCCCAGTCACCCAATCACCTCCTCGGCTGGGTTTCTGTACCCTTTCTATTGCATAATAAATAAAATTCTCTGTGGAGCCAGCATGTTCCTCTTCAAAGTGTCTCGCTGCACCTAAATGTGTGCTGCTTTCTCTTTTAATATCTGCCAAATGTTCTGCTATTCTGGTTCTGATTTTTCTTATTGTGCTTCCCACATATAACTTATCACAAGCAGTACTGTGTATTATGTAGATTACGGGGTCAGAGTCACAGCTAATAAAAGTGTTAATACTATATTGCTTGCTCCCATTAACCATTCCTGTAAAGCTGTCAGTTTTTTTTTGTATATTTACACATCCTGCATGTATTTTTTCCGCAAGCAAAAAAACCTTTTAAAGTCTTAACCATGTGTCACTTTTTTGTCTAGTGGAAAAACTGCTAGAGGATACATTGTCTCCTATAGTTTTACTTCTTTTTGCTACCATCTGAACTCCTTCATCTATTATTTGTGCCAATATGGGATCATTTTTCAAAAATGTTTTTCTGTGCAGAACTATACGTTGTATTTGGCACATATTTGCTTTTAAACTATATAAGGAGGAGTAGATACCTCCATTTTGGTTTCCTGCACCCGCCCACCTCCAAAGGCTGTTATATCAATGCACTTTGATTTGATAGGTTGGTGCTTTTTTTATTTTTCTCTCTGCATTTTGGAGGCCGTTTGGCACAGTGAGAGGTCTGAAGTTGACCCAGGTGAGAGATAATATAGAGTTGGACCACCCAACTGAGATCCCGTTGTAAGGCGGGGGTAGCTTGAGCATTTTTTGGCCAAAAACATGCGGACCAAGAATCTCAAAGTTTTTTCAAATATGGGATCATGTCTGAGAATATTAATATTTTTGAAAAATATTTTTTTAATTTGGTTAAATTCTTGACTATAGGCAGTAGAATATACTATTTTTTTCATTTTTGTTGGAATTCTCTAATAATTGAGTTTGTGTTTTATCAAACATTTTTCTTTTTGCTGGTTTAATTTGTTTGTCTGTGTAACCCCTATCCTTCAATCTTTGGTCGATAATGTCAATTTGTTTTTCATAATCCCTAGTGTCAGTGCAGTTTTTTTCTGACTTTTTTTTTTACTTTTTTTTGACTTAGTGTCAGTGCAGGCACGTTTTGCTCTATTGTATTCGCCTAGGGGTATGGCATTCACTGTGTGTACTGGATGACAGCTATCAGCTCTCAACAAAGTATTGCCATGTGTGGGTTTCCTATAGATAGTAGTTTCTACTGTATTTTTCTCTTCATTACTCATTAAACATATGTCCAAAAAAGCTATTTTTGTTTTTTCCATGAGGTATGTAAAACGTAAGTTGTAGGGGTTGTCATTAACATATGAAATGAAGTCTGGTATGGACGCCACATCTCCCTCCCACACTAATAGGAGGTCATCAATGTAATGCCCATACCAGACCACACTTTTAGCAAAAGGGTTATGTACAATAAATATGGCTTGGTGCTCCCACCAAGCCATAAAGAGATTGGCAAGAGATGGTGAGGCAGTTGCACCCATGGGGACTCCTAATAGTTGTAAAAAATACTCTCCATCAAAACTAAAATAATTGTTGTAAATGAGGAAATCAATAGATTCCAACAGGAAAATTTGCCTACCTTCATTATAAAAGTTAACTTTTTTGAGATGGTATTCCACTGCAGTTCTTATCATTGATAATGGTATACTTGAGTATAGACTGACTACGTCCATGGTCAGCCAAGTGTAGCCCTTTTTGAAGACTTTTAGTATTGTTGTACTATCTTTTATATACCCTGGTAATTTTTGAACCATATGTTGCAAGTGTGTGTCTACCCATTTACTGAGTCTTTCACGGCAACTATCAAAACTAGACACTATGGGGCGTAATCCTGGTGGAAAGACATTTTTGTGGGTTTTAGGTATGCCATAAAAACAAGGTATTTTGGGATTTTTTATTTCCAAATATTTTTGTTGTTTCTCGGTAATGGCTCCTAATCTGATGCCTTCTAGCAACAAGTTGGATAGCTTTGTCTGTATTGCTGTAGTCGGATCACAAAATTTCCTATATGTTGTGGTGTCATTTAACAGAAGCATAATTTGTTTATAATATAAACCCTTATCCAGCACCACAGTGGAACCACCCTTGTCAGCCCTCTTTATGATTAGATTTTTATCTTTTTTTAAATCATTAAGAGCTTGATATTCATATTTTGTTAAGTTATTTTTTCTGTTTTTGGACAATGTATTTTTTTGTTTTAATTGTTTTAGATCTCTTTCCATGGTTACTTGGAAATTGTCCATGGCACTCACACGTGCCTTTAATGGGTAAAAATAAGGGTTACCACTGGGATGCTGGACAATAATGTCAGAAATGTCTCCCTGCAATTCTTTTAAAGTAAACAAAGTTTGCTGTTCTGAAAATAACAAATTCTCATATTCATTGTGAATCGCTACGTCAGTGCTAAGATCACATGTGATGTCATCATTCACATTACTTTTAAAATAACGCTTCACTGTGAGCAATCTGACGAAGCGATTCAGATCAATTAGAGTGTCAAATAAACGGAAATGACAAGTTGGTGAAAAATTAAGTCCTTTACGCAGAACACTTAATTTATGTTCTGACAGAATTGTTGGAGTAAGAATTATGATGTTATTAGTGTCCTCCAAATTTTCTATTTTTTCAATTTTTTCTTGCCCACTCCTCTTTGCTTTTTTGGTGTGTTTCCTCCCCCCTCGCTTCCTTCGTTTTTTGAAGTCACTTTTATTAACTGTGACTCTGACCACGTAATCTACATAATACACTGTACTGCTTGTGATAAGTTATACAGTATGTGGGAAGCACAATAAGAAAAATCAGAACCAGAATAGCAGAACATTTGGCAGATATTAAAAGAGAAAGCAGCACACATTCAGGTGCAGCGAGACACTTTGAAGAGGAACATGCTGGTTCCACAGAGAATTTTATTTATTATGCAATAGAAAGGGTACAGAAACCCTGCCGAGGAGGTGACTGGGAACATGCGGTACGCATACGTGAGGCTTTTTGGATATGTGAACTAGAGTCCAGGGCTCCGAACGGCTTAAACTACAGGAATGACCTGTCTTACATATATTAAAATTGTTTAAGCACTAAAATTTATTTATCTTTTTATCTTTTGTTTAGTTTAACAACAACAAAGGGAAGAAGGAGAAAAAAAGAAAGAGAAGAGAAAGAAAGAAAGAAAAAAAAAGATTTTTTTCCCTCTAATATGAATGAATAAGGCATTGTATATGTATACTATGTTTATCAATGGGAAGATACTATGTTTTTAAATAGCAGGAAGTGACATTTTGTCAACACATGGTTCCTCCCATTTCTTTTACTATAAAGCACTACAGCTACCATTATGGTTTTGTAACCGTGAACAAGGGCTCATAACGCCGAGCCTGAAACGCGTTGGTTTCATTGCTATTTGTACCTTGCAACACTGTATTAACAAATAAATCTACTTTTCTTGTGCACGTTACCACTGGTTCCTGTTCATCTGTGCTATATAAAGCCCTAACTATCTACAGCTTACCTAACTGGGGACAACCACCTACCTACAGCCTAACTAACTGGAGTCCACCAACCTAACTGTAGCCTATCAACTTGCCTAACTGGGGGCTGTTTACCTACCCACCCATGGCAAGATACCCACCAACCTACCTGGGGGCTGGTCTACCAACGTATCCAGGGGGGGTCTACATACCTAAATAGCGCCTAGCCCATTTGCCTACCTACCTAGGATCTTGCCTACCTACCTGGTAATATAATTGAGAGGGCAGCAGCCATAGTTGTAGCATTATCTCCAGGGGGTTAGTCTTCTCCCCACCCTCCAAACCCCTTATGGTACTAGGCCTCTAAGTTATGGCGTGTACCTGTTCTCCCACCCCTGGGAAGTTTGTACAGGGGTGGGAATAGGTAAAGAGATGCTGGAAAATTGAGGATTCTAAAGCAGTTGTGTGTAATTTCTGCAGGGAAGAGTGGTGGCCGGGACAAGTCATCATGGCGGTCTGGAACGGATGCAGAAGAAAAGGGAATAAGAACGACTCATGAGAGAAGAGAACGACTCATCAGATAAGACGTCTCCGGTGAGTCCCTGATTTCAGGGGTTATTTTACTTCTATACTGGATCAGTGCTGTATTCACTGTAATGTGATGTGACCTGAGCTGGTGTCTGACCTCTATGTGGTCTCTATATTGCAGT
Source organism: Phyllomedusa bahiana (assembly GCA_025379985.1). Taxonomy (NCBI): domain Eukaryota; kingdom Metazoa; phylum Chordata; class Amphibia; order Anura; family Hylidae; genus Phyllomedusa; species Phyllomedusa bahiana. Next base: position 74,071 of record JAODAL010012284.1, read on the forward strand.
GTTGTAGGTTATACCTGAGCTGGTGTCTGACCACTATGTGGTCTCTATATGGCGGTGTTGTAGGTTATACCTGAGCTGGTGTCTGACCTCTATGTGGTCTCTATATGGCAGTGTTGTAGGTTATACCTGAGCTGGTGTCTGACCAGTATGTGGTCTCTATATGGCAGTGTTGTAGGTTATACCTGAGCTGGTGTCTGACCTCTATGTGGTCTCTATATGGTGGTGTTGTAGGTTATACCTGAGCTGGTGTCTGACCACTATGTGGTCTCTATGTGGCGGTGTTATAGGTTAAACCAGAGCTGGTTTTGGAACACTATGTTGTCTCTTTATGGTGGTGTTGTAGGCTATATTGGCACGAGCATAGTGGCAGCGTACATGTGTCCTTGATTGTAAAAGTGAGGGAACACCTGACCCTGTGATAGGAGTTACACTTTTACTTTGTTGATGGTTTTTATTTTAGAAGGTGGTGAGGTGTGTGACCAAGGAAAACGTGCAGTGGGATATTTTATATCGGATGGTGTGGGATATGGATGGAGTTACTTACTCCTGTGTCTATGATATATTAGACAGACAGACTTGTGAGACAGCCAGATATGTTACTCACTTGGGGCCACATGTATGAAACGGTTTTGGTCTATAACTCACTTTTTTCCCTATAGAAATCTATGGGGAAAAAGTGAGTTTCAGACCAAAACCATTTCATACATGTGGCCCTTGGTTTTGTGTACTACACAATACAGTTCTGTTTTGCACACTGTATTATGTGGTAAAATGGACGCATTTATGTCCGAGAGGCCGGTTATATTTTTACGTACAGTAGGGTAGGTCCCCCAAGATCAATTCCCCTGTGGGCCCCAGACCCCCCAGTTCGACACTGCTCTACAACATTAGCCCTCTTTCTTCATTTTATTAAAGAAATCAATCCAACATTGGTTTAACATAATTCAATGAGTCTGACATAGTCCAGAGGGGAAACCTGTATGATTATAAGAACATTAAAATATGACAGTACTAAACTCCATCTTCTGCATCCCCTGAAGATTATTCCTGCAACTAATCTTCTGTGTGTGCAGGGTATGGAGTTATACCTGCACAATATGATTCTGGGGAGTACAAAAAATAAAAAAAATAAAGAAAGCAGCACCACCAAAATATGTCAAAAAAAGTGATTTAATCACCTAAGTCCATACAAGCAACGTTTCAACTCCTCCATGGAGTCATTCTCAAGCAAAGAGTACAGGCACAGCCGCAGCACAATCTACAAGGGGGTAGTCCTATGCTCCCCCAAAGAGATTGTAAGCTGTGCTCTGTACTCCTCTCTCTCACCACTCCCAACCATTGTGTAATGCATCCTAGTGCCAACACAAAATACAACCCCCCATCACCCATAACCTCTCCACATAATACCCCATAGTCCTCTCACCTCCACCTATCATTCCACCTATCACCCCATAACCTTCCCACCTATTACCCCATAGTCCTCTCAATCGCACCTATCACTCCACCTAACGCCCCATAACCTCTCTACCTACACCTATCACCCCATAACCTCCCCACCTATCACCCTATGTGGAGTTTGTACAGAGGTGGCTACAGGTAGGGAAGTGCTGAAAAAAAATAGAATTCTAAGATGTTTGTGTGGTAAATTCGGCAGGGATGAGTTGTGGTTGGAAGAAGTTATCATGGCGGTCTGGACAGAATGGAGAAGAAAAGGGAAAGATAACAATATCAGTCATAGAGGATGTCTCTGGTGAGTCCCTAGATGTTACTGCACTGTAGTCACTTAAATGTCTGCAGCGCCTGTGTACACTGGTGTCTACCACTATATGGTCACTGTACGGTAGAAATATTGATTGTAATGTAATGGTTTAGGTTCAGGCACAGTTTGGCGGTATCTCCCAGCTCTCCTGGAGGCTGAATAGGCTAACCTTGATATCTCCCACTTTCAAAAGTTGGCAAGTATGAGATAGATCGATAGAGAGATAGATAGATAGATAGATAGATAGATAGATTGATTCACCACATTCTAGAGCTAGTTTGAAGACACCAGTATTATAGATGGCAAATGGAAAGTGATGGACATATTACAGATTTTGCATTGAGAGCCACAATATATGGTCATTTTCATATTTAGACAGCTAAAGAAGGAAGTAGTTCATTTGGTGGAACCTCAGCCCTCCAAGACTAGGAGGAAGAAAAGAGAGAGAGAGCGCTTTTCCTTATATAAATGTTTACACGTAGATTATTTTAATAATATTATATATAAACTAGACTGATAATTGTATTATCCATTGTTGGACTGAGGGCCCTGGGGAACCCATGGGAGTTGATCTTAGTGGCCAACCCTACAGCTACTGCACATGCAAATATTACTTGTTAATTTTTAGGCCTCTCAGACATTAATGCCGGCATTTACCACATAATACAGAGTGCAAAACAGAACTGTATTCTGCAGTACATAATAACAAGTGAGTCACATAACTGTTTCACACGTGTCTGTCTCACACATCAGTCTAACTGTCTCACACGTCTGTCTGTCTCACACATTTGTCACAGTTCAACATAATCATAGATAGACACATGGCTGAGCCGCTAAAGTTTTCTGCCCCCTTTTACAGACTACACACCCACTTTTCACACCACGCCTCTTTTTACAGGCCCCTCCTCACACATAAATCCAGGGCCGGGACCAGGCATTTTGGTGCCCTAGGCGAGTACAGCCAATGGCGCCCCCCCCCCTGCTCTCAAAAAAATACCCCCCCCCACACACACACTAATTCCTCTCACCCCTGCGCCAGGTCCTGTCACTAATTTTCTGCACATTCCACATAGCTCCCCTCCATCTCCTCAGCAGTCACTGCACAATGAAAATCAGCCCTGACAAATTTGCATTTTCAAAATCGCTCCCCTCCGTATGACAGTGCAATACCCCTAAATAACAGTCACTAAATAATCCACCGATACATGGAGCAAATCTACCAGACGAATGATTGTTACTAAAAACACTCCTACAAAACCAAGACCCCAAACTATTACTACTTAAGGCTCAAATAATCCTGCCAGACCCTGGCCGAAGCGCGACCCCCACATGTGACTATCAGCTGTACACAGGCTCTGCAGACATATACCACGCCATACAGTGACCAAATAGTGGTAGATACTAGTTGTATGTAGGCTCTGCAGAAATATAAGTGATTACTCTGCTGTTACATTTAGTAACTCACCGGAGACGTCTTTTCTGATCAGCGTCGTTCACTTTCCCTTTTCTTCTCCATCCGGTTCTCACCTTCATGCCAATTGCTCCCGGCCAAGACTCGTCCCTGAGGATTTGGACACAAATATCTTAGATTCCTCACATTTCCAGTAACTCCTTAATTATAGGTATATAAGTCCCCTTAGTCAGACAGGTATATTGATATGCCCTCTCAGTCAGGCAGGTATATAGATATTGTCCCCTTAGACAGGTAGGTATATAAATATAGGGCCACTCAGGCAGGTATATAGCTAGGGGCTCAGGCAAATATATAGCTAGGGGTTCAGGCAGGCGTATGGGGGCTACAGGCAGGCGTATGGGGCCACAGGCAGGCGTATGGGGCCACAGGCAGGCGTATGGGGCCACAGGCAGGCGTATGGGACCTCAGGCAGGCGTATGGGGGCCACAGGCAGGCGTATGGGGGCCACAGGCAGGCGTATGGGGGCACCAGGCAGGCGTATAGGGGCACCAGGCAGGCATATAGGGGCCACAGGCAGGCGTATGGGACCTCAGGCAGGCGTATGGGGGCCACAGGCAGGCGTATAGGGGCCACAGGCAGGCATATAGGGGCCACAGGCAGCCGTACTGGGGCTCAGGCAGGCGTACGGGGGCCACAGGCAGGCATATAGGGGCCACAGGCAGCCGTATGGGGGCTCAGGCAGGCATATAGGGGCACCAGGCAGGCATTATAGGGGCACCAGGCAGGTATTATAGGGGGCCGCAGGCAGGCATTAGAGGGGGCCGCAGGCAGGACTTATAGGGGGCCGCAGGCAGGAAATAGGGGGCCCCAGGCAGGATATAGGGGGCCACAGGTAGGAATATAGGGGCCACAGGCAGGCATTATGGGGGCCGGAGGCAGGCATTATGGGGGCCGCAGGCAGGCATTATGGGGGCCGCAGGCAGGCATTATAGGGGGCCGCAGGCAGGCATTATAGGGGGCCACAGGCAGGGATTATAGGGGGCCGCAGGCAGGGATTATAGGGGGCCGCAGGCAGGCATTATGGGGGCCGCAGGCAGGATATAGGGGGCCGCAGGCAGGCATTATGGGGGCCGCAGGCAGGCATTATGGGGGCACCAGGCAGGCATTATGGGGGCCGCAGGCAGGATATAGGGGGCCGCAGGCAGGCATTATAGGGGGCCGCAGGCAGGATATAGGGGGCCACAGGCAGGCATTATAGGGGGGCCGCAAGCAGGCATTATGGGGGCCTCAGGCGGGATATAGGGGGCCTCAGGCGGGATATAGGGGGCCGCAGGCAGGATATAGGGGGCCACAGGCAGGCATTATAGGGGGCCGCAGGCAGGATATAGGGGGCCACAGGCAGGCATTATAGGGGGCCGCAGGCAGGATATAGGGGGCCACAGGCAGGCATTATGGGGGCCGCAGGCAGGATATAGGGGGCCACAGGCAGGCATTATAGGGGGCCGCAGGCAGGATATAAGGGGCACAGGGCGAATATAGGGGGGCCACAGGCAGGCATTTGGGGGGCCCGCAGGCAGGATTAGGGGGCCACAGGCAGGATATAGGGGGCCACAGGCAGGCATTATAGGGGCCACAGGCAGGATATAGGGGGCCACAGGCAGGCATTATAGGGGCCGCAGGCAGAATATAGGGGGCCACAGGCAGGCATTATAGGGGCCGCAGGCAGAATATAGGGGGCCGCAGGCGGGCATTATAAAAACAACAAGCATTAAATACTACCCAATTCCCGGGCGCGCGCTCCTCTTCCTCTTCAGCCGCGCGCTCCTCCGGCAGCTCCTCGGGCGCACGGCCTGTGACGCGCTGTGCGCCCGAGGAGAGGCAGCGTCGCGATGACATCACGTCATTGCGACGCTGCCGGCTGAGGCGCACGGGGCCGCGGCGGGTCCTCAGCGCTGTGAGGACCCGGCGGCCCCGCTGTGTCGGCCCTGCAGCTCACCGGAGGATCCAGCGATCCTCCGGGGAGCGGGCCCGACACTGTCTGCGGGGCAGGGAGCGCTCGCTCTCTGCTCCGCAGAAGCGGTCACAGAGACCGCCGGCGCTTCAGGCCCACGGCAGCGGCCTGGAGCCCGGCGAGGGTCGGGGCCCTGACGCGCCCCTTAGGGATAGGCTGAGGTAGGCGCACTAGGCAGTCGCCTACCTTGGCCTACCCGTCGTCCCGGCCCTGCATAAATCATAATCATCACTTAGAATATACTAAAGAGTCAAAACATTTTTACTTGTCCATGGAGCTTTATGAGGGTTTTGTATTTTCTGGAGAAGTATACAGCTAAAAATCAGCCCTGGCACAAACTCCCACGCTCCAATCCGCTCCACCCGTCAGCCATGTCTGCCTCCAAGTTTTCCTTGGTCACGCACCTCATCACTCTCTAAAATAAACAACAATATGAACACCATCAAGAAAGTAAAAGTGAGCCCCTAATCACAGGGTTAGGGACATGTGTGCACTCACTTTTACAATCAGAAACAAGTGTACGCTACCACCATACAAGCGCCAATATAATCTACAACACAGAAGCAAAATAACCCCTTGGCAACAAAGGACTCACAGGAGACGTCTTCTCTGACATGAGTCGTTCTTTTTACGTTTTCTCTTTCATCCAGCCCAGACCGCTATGATGACAGCACCTGGCCACAACTCGTCCCTGCAGAATTTACCACACAAACATCTTATACTTCTTTTTCTAGCACTTCCCTACCAATTCATACCTCTGGTATGGGCACCTCCCATTAAATAAGTAGGTAGTAATGTTGCCCTCCATTAAGAAGGTAGATATATAGACCCCCAGTAGATAGGTACATAGGCCCACTGTAGTTAGCTATAGTAGCGCCTGGTAGATACATAGATATAGGTAGAGTAGATATACAGCCCTCTGTAGATACTTAGATATACATACCCCTTTTAGGTAGATATGTAGGTATTAGTCCAGCATAGAAGGGAATAAAGTCGCTCACCTGTGATAGACAGGTCCAGTATTCAATATAATTCAGGACGGTGCACAGAAAAAAAAAAAAACATGTTTCTAGTAAAGCATAATCCAGAGATACAATTCAGCACTTGTCCATAAAAAACAAAAATTTACTAAAATCCTATAAAAAACATATGTATAAATAACATGAGTCCTGGAGCAACAGCATAAACCATTTCATATGCATTTCGAGGTCCTATGACCTATGACTAAGAGCTCTAGATGTGAGTGCCTTGAAACACATAAGGAGTGGTGCGCTCTGTCACTCTGGAACTAATGTTTTTTATGCATATGTATTTTAAGGGATTCTGATAGATAGGTATTTATACAGCTCTATGTAGATGGTAGGTATAAATGCCCCCCATAGGTATGTCTACAGCCCCTTGTAGATAGGTAGGTATATATGCCCCCCTGTAGGTAAACCTACAGCCCCATGTACCCTGTAGGTACCTTGTAGATAAGTAGATATGCAGCCCCTCTAGGTATATATACCCCAGCAGGTATATATGCCCCTAGTAGATATATATATATATATATATATATACACACACACACTTCTGGCTGATTAGAGAAAAAAGATACTCACCTTTCCCCTTTGAGTAGCTAGCTCCTGCAGCTTGTATCTAGCATAGCGTCATTACGATGCCATTCCAGAGGCCTAGAAGATACAGCGGCTCCGGTGGCTTTAGAACATTGCTGTATCACGCCTCTGGCTCACAGGAGTATTCAGTTCCGTCATGTTTAAACTGTCCCATTTCCTGTACACGGGTCCCCAAACAAACAAAAAAAAAACAACCAAAAAAATACTCATCTCCTCATTTTTTCCCATTTGCAGGGGGTTTTCGTTTACTTTCTTCTTTCTAAAATGGAGACCCTGCAGCAGCCTTCAAGTGCAACTCTATTCCATCACAATTCACGTGATTCATTTTTGAACGGTGATGTCAGGCAATGACACAAGACTGCTACAACAGTGATGTCTCCATTCAGAGGAAGAAGCAATTAAACAGAAGACCTTGGAGACCCGATGCTGGAATGGAGGTGAAGAGAAAGGGGAGTATAGGTTTTTTTTGCTTTGTTTTTTATTGAGAACCAGCACCTTAGTATTTTTTACTTATTGGAACTGGACATTCCCTTTAATGCTTTGGTTGAGAAAAATGAGCTGGGCAGTGTGAAACCTTAAAGGCGTTGTCTCGCTACAATGATTGGGTTTTAATTAAAAGATCTTTAAAAAACAAGCAGCTTTGCAATAAATGTTCATTACAAATGTCCTACTGATTTTTAGTTATCCCTGGTAGTAGGAGTGCATCAGCTCCTGAAATCCCTATAGCAGCCGACCTGTTGATCTTTATCTCACTGGCTGTCAGTGCTGATGACTCATCTGTTTCTGAATACAGGTCAGAGCACAGAGCCCCTCCTGCACAGTATGCTTGTGTAGGGAAGGGAGGGGGAGAGCTCTGGCTTCTGTGTCTGTGTAGCTGGATTAACCTTGTGTGTGCCTGCTCCCTCCTGCTCTCTACACAGAGTGAGGAGAGCAGAGGTGAGGCTGATCTGTGGTCAGTAGATGGGACAGCAGTGAAATGTGTTACTATAATCATGATGTGTCTGTGGAGCTTTGACTATACTAATAGAACAGATCAGGGAGGCATGTGAACGGTTCAAAATCCCTTCCTGCTCTGCTGTATTAGTGACACGTTGTGTTTTATAGTAACTCACTTCCCCAGCTCCCCTGTGTCTGTTTGACGGGGTTTTGGGCATTGTTGTTGCTTGAGATGTGGAGATTTGTATGCTAAGCAGGGGTATGGGAACACTTACATCCCCCCTGCTCTGCTATTGCATACACAGCTTCACAGAACCTCTCCACACTCGTAAAAATCAGCCCTCTCCCTGTTGTCTCCTGACTCTGTGGAGCTGACAGTGCAGCTGATCCAGCAGCTGCAGCAGACCTAGGCAGGCACACACGGGTTAACTCGGGCAGCAAACCCCTTCTCTCACCCCTGCTGTTTTAGAAGGAGAGCTGTCTGTGTGCTGAGGGGAGGGGGGGAAGAGGGAGGAGAAGAGGCAGACAGGAAGCACGCCCCTGAATTCAGTGTGTCTGGCAGCACAGGATTTTTTAAGTAGGCTGAAAGCCTGTAGTGAGACATCTCCTTTAAGTTTGATGAGAGGACAGTTCTTAGAGGCTGTGTGTTTTATGCCCTGTGAAAAGCCATAAGGCTATGTCTGTATGCATGCTTGAATCCTTCAGTCATAAAAGCAAATTAGTGGCCAGTGGCCTGTACATGGTTCTTATGTGAATTGCAAAGTGGCTCCACTTGATTTTGTCCTGTAATGTTAGAAGGGGAGATAGGTCTATTGAGCTTTGGGAGCTAAAGTGGTCCTTGTGGTGTTATTGTTGAAATCACAGAAAAATTAAATAGCAAAGGTGGAATTTGTGAAAAGTAAAGTCACTGCAGCCAAAGACAAATTCCTATTCTAAAATTTACTTTTAATACATCATTTAAAACTAAAAAACCCCATATTACCTTACAGCTACTATCTCTAACTTTAAAACCTAACCTACCCCTAAGTAAAAATCAGGTAATCGGGCCCGAAAAGGACGTCCCGATCACCGATGACTGACCCTAGTAACTATCCCACCTCAATAGATATATATAAAAAAATATAATCACATAAAGCGCGGGATATATACCCTCCTAGGAGGCCCAAACAACCAATAAGGTCAATAATACTAGGTGAGTAACTGGCGGATAACACTAAGGAAAAGCTCCTATAGTAAAGACAGCACTTATCCACTACCTCTTACTAGATAACACATAGTGAGGGTCGAGTGCTGAACTCCATATGAGACCATTCCCTAGAAAAAATGTCCACCATAAAACTGTACACTCAATATAACTCATATAGGTATGCTAGGAACACATGTTCAGGATAGATACAACCTTGATTCCATGATTCCCCTTCTTAAGCCCCGACGCGTTTCCCCCTCAGTAATGACACGAGGGTTCATCAGGGGGACAGAATAAGAGATGTCCTGCTCGGTGATAGATAATAACCAGATAGCTGCAGGCTGACCTGTGTGAGGATAACATTTATCCATGTGAAGTATTATTATAAGTGTACTGCCTTATTGTTACTCTTTCGAGTTAAAGGTCATCAACCCTTAAAGAGACGTTATGCTTTTTTAAAGAGAATTTAGAACTTTAGAATGTTTGGATGTACACTCACCGGCCACTTTATTAGGTACACCATGCTAGTAACGGGTTGGACCCCCTTTTGCCTTCAGAACTGCCTCAATTCTTCGTGGCATAGATTCCACAAGGTTTTTGCAAACGTTTGCTCAATTGGTACCAAGGGGCCCAAAGAGATGCCAAGAAAATATTACCCACACCATGACACCACCACCACCACCCATGAACCGTTGATACAGGCAGGATGGATCCATCTTTCATGTTGTTGACGCCAAATTCTGACCCTACCATCCGAATGTCGCAGCAAAATCGAGATCATCAGACCAGGCAACTTTTTTTCCAATCTTTTTACTGTCCAATTTCGATGGCTTGGGCAAATTGGAGCCTCAGTTTCCTGTTCTTAGCTGAAAGGAGTGGCACCTGGTGTGGTCTTCTGCTGCTGTAGCCCATCTGCCTCAAAGTTCGCCGTACTGTGCATTCAGAGATGCTCTTCTGCCTACCTTGGTTGTAACGGGTGGCTATTTTAGTCACTGTTGCCTTTCTATCAGCTCGAACCAGTCTGCCCATTCTCCTTTGACCTCTGGGATCAACAAGGCATTCCCCCCCCAAGGACTTCCACTCACTAGATTTTTTTTCTTTTTCGGACCATTCTCTGTAAACCCTTTGAGATGGTTTTTGCGTGAAAATCCCAGGAGACAGCAGTTTTGAAATACCAGACCAGCCCTTCTGGCACCCAAAAACCATGCCACGTTCAAAGGGAAATCAAATCACCTTTCTTCCCCATATGATGCTCGGTTTGAACTGCAGGAGATTGCCTAAAAGCACTGAGTTGCCGCATGTGATTGGCTGATTAGAAATTAAGTGTTAACGAGCAGTTGGACAGGTGTACCTAATAAAGTGGCCGGTGAGTGTAGGATTATAATCCTGTTCAGAGATTTGGGAAATGTGCACTGCAGCTCATTCACAACCAAGGGTAGTTGTGAACAATTTTGAAGTAGATAGTGACTTTGTGGGAACAAGGATTTTTGGGGTAGCTGGACTGATCAATAAAGTCTGGCTGGTACAACCTATATCAGGCATGCTCAGGATAGGGGATAGCCTTCCCAAGGACTCACAGCAGCGCTGAAGGATGGGCAAAAAAGGGCAGCCACAGTGGGTACAACCTGACTCACAAATAGACCAGTGGAGTATTGCATGTTCCTCATCTGTTGTAAAGAACTGCTGAAGAAAAAGACATGCAAAATTAAGTTCTGCAATGTTCAGATGTTTGTACCACAAAGAGTGGTTTACAGCCAAAAAAGCAGATTATGTAACCTAATGTGAACTGTAATAATGAAATATGTTGTACCACTTCATATGTTTGCAATCATTCTTGAAGCGCAACTCCATAAACACCCCTTTTGTGCATACTGTTGTTTGCTACCAGTCCTTAAAGTAGTTTTCGGGTGGGATAAAATATTTTAAAAAGAGGTCAGGCTTGGCTGGGTATTACTCACCTTAATGCTCATTGGCTGCAGTTCAGCCATTTCTTGTGTGCATCAAGACAGGACCCGGTATTGGATTTTTGTGGGGTTCTGTTTAGTGTTTGAATAGCAGCACGCGAGATCGATGTGGTGAGTAAAGCTTTTTTTTTTTTTAACTCAGTCTGCCACATTTTTAAACATTTTATATTATCAGACAACCCCATAAATTGTGAATGTTACTTTTGTTGTATGTGCATGAAACATATGGTCATCGACTTAGAAACTACAGTTATCTTTCTTGCATGTTTTTGCATGTCTACATCATATGGGCTCTTGTTACAATAACGTTAACTGTTTAAGTACTGACTGTATTAACCTTAATGAGAAAGAGAGTGTATTAGTACTATATTGCAGCACTGAGGGTTGTGAGTACATCCATAACATGGATGAAGGCATTACCATTCTACAATTATAAGCTGAATATGCTTTGTAACTGTTATGAGAATTAATCTAACAATAACAAATATATAATAAGAAAACAATGGATTTACAGTAAGTAGCACTGACATGTTTTCAATCTGATAAACGTATGTTATGTACACATGCGCTTAATGACAAAATGTAAAAAAAGAAGCAAAGTAGAAAACAAATCAGATACAGTGAGAGAATTTGTGAACTATTGTAAAAGAAGAGATGACAAAAACTGCTCCTTGAGAACATATCGAGGCTACTCTATAACACATTGCCATCGCTCTGTCCATAGCTGTATTTATGTATTTTTATAAATTGCCTTCTAATCTTGTTAGTGGACCTTAGAATAGTAGTTCAGGCCTCACTCTGTTATATATGCATATTTCTGATTTCTCCCCAGTATTTAGTGCATGATCCTGAGCATAACTGTATTGCAAAACTCAGTTGACTGTATCCTTACATCTCCTTGCACTCCATCTTTCACACTCACACTCTGTACTCACACTGCTCTTTGTCTTGATCCCTTGCTGTCTGATCCAGTCCTAAGCTAGTTCTTTCTTTCTCCCAGCCGTGACGCTTTCATCCCTTCTCCCCCCTTTTGTGAGTCAAAATATTCTATCAGGGAGCCAAAAACCACAAGGGAAAAATATCCAGTACAGTGGGAAGAAAGGGAGTGAGAGACAGGAAATGAGGTTGAGTACAGGACAAGGTTAATGGTGGGTAAAAAATTAAGAAAGACAAAAATCACAAATGGAAATTGCACAAAACTGGGGAAAATCCTGAATAAATGGACAGCTAATGAGAATATAACAATAGGAGCATGTTACCCATGAAACGGTATACAACTTGGCTTAAGTGGAGCAGTGAGTAATAGCAAAAGAATTGCAGAGTAAAATCAAACATGTCCATACACCCACTGCAAAATACCAGCAACAGATCAGAAAGTGAATCAGTAACTAAAGAATTTGCTTAAAAAAGAAGCGTGTGATATCATTTCCCACAAAAAGGTATTGTGCCTTTAAAAAGAAATTCAGCTGTTTTCATGTAACTGTCCTTAGATTTTTTAATTTGGCCATCATAACAACTTTTACAGAGGCTACTGTCAGTAATCAATCTAGTAATTCAGGATACCTAGTGTGTAATATGCTTCGACCTCTGGCAAAAATGATGGAATCTCCACACTTTTTTTTACTACATAGTGAATACACAAATCTCAGATATGACACAAGACCAGGTTTGTTTAACAGTTAAGCATTCAGACTTGGGGAAACCTGCCTCAAAAAAATTAAATAACTGTAATTAATGACATAAGTTATTCCAGATAAAGTAGGGAAAATTAAAGAATCACTCAATGTTGGGCAAAATATTTGGAAATCATAACCAGAAAAACAATCCCGGTTTGTACTTTCTTACTACTCCTTGGGCTTTTATAACACCGAATTCTTTGAGGCATAGACATCCCTTGGACAGATCAGCTTTGCAGGACTGCTTGTTGACTATAGCGCTGACATGCCTTTCCTGAATGAAAGATTTATTATTTTTTGCTCTACGGAAAAATAAAATGGGACAGATGACCAGAATTGGGGCTCAAATTTGTGCCGAAAAATTAGTTTACTAGCCCATTTTAAACATGTCTTAAACGCTTTTTGCGCTTCAATCTAAATTTACAGCAAAATATTTGTGTAAAGTAATCCAACAAATCGGTGGTGTAAAGTTAGATAGCAGAGTCCAAATGTTTTATATCACATAGAACTTTATATGTCTAGATTTACCCTGTCTATGTAGTACTGTGTATTAACACAGGACAGAAATTCTGATGTAGATTTACAACCCTCACTAAATTGTGCCAAAATGGAAGTTAATAGGAAACATACAGTGGGTTACAAAAGTATTCAAACCCGTTGAAATGTTCCTCAGCCTCAAAATGTATTTATTTTATTAATATTTAATGTGATAGAGCAACACAAAGTAGCAACTATTTGTGAAGTCTAAAGAAAATAATATGTCCTTTTTCAAATATTTGCAAATTAAAAAACTAAAAAGTGTCACATGCATATATATATATTCCGCCCCTTCTATTTTAATACCCCTAAGTAAAATACAGTATGACCAATTGCCTTTAGAAGTCACCTAATTAGTACATATCGTACATCTGTACTGTATGTTATTTATTCTCAATATAACTAAAGTTTTTTTGTGAAGGCCTCAGAGGTTTATTAGAGAACATTAGTGAACAAAGAGCATAAAAGTGGCAAAGTTTATTGCAGGGTTAGGTTTTAAAAAAATAGCCCAAGCTCTGAATATCTCACGGAACAATGTTTAATCCATCACCTGTAAATAGAAGGCGTAAGGCACAACTTCTAACCTACCAAAACATGGCTGTCCACCTAAACTGACAGCCCAGACATGGAGAGCCAAAGGTGGCAAGAAGAAAGCCCTTTTTGAAAGCAAGCCATAAGTCATCCTGTTTGTATCTTGCAAAATGCCATGTAGAGGACACAGCAAGCATGTGGAAGAAATGGCTCTGTTCAGATGAGACCATTACTTAATTTTTTGATCCAAATTTTAAACACTTTGGGCGACATGTATGAAGATCGGCGCGTCGGAGCACCCATTTTCAAACGCTCGAACATGAAAGCTGCGCCTCATGTATGTCGGCGCCCGAGGTGCGCTCATACATGCGGTGTAAAGTCCCCTGTCCCCAGTGTTTGAGGTGCAGTGCGGGACTTAGGCGCAGAAGGACTGCGCCTCACCTGTATCTCCATGGATCGGAAGATTCACCGTCCAAGGAGGTGCGCTCATACATGTGGCGAGAAGTTCCTGTGTCTCGCCAGTGTGCGAGAAATCATTAAACATGTTAGTGAATAGCAAAAAGAGTTGTCTTTCAAATAAATGAATGAATAAATAGAAAAATCAAACCTGTCTAAAAGAGATTAAATGTATTGAAAAAGTTGATCATTTAAAATCAAAGGGAAAATAAATAAGATCGCGAAAGAAATAAATATCAGCTCTCAGCTCCGTGCGGCATGGAGTATGAATCCAAAAAATCGTTTTTATTAGGTGTAAAACATTATCTGAAAAAGAGCTCAAACCTTCTAAAAAAATACATAAATAAAATCACTTACAAAAAAATCAATAACGGCGCTACATCAGATATTGGGATATTGGAAATTGCCGGGAAATACAGTAATTCAAATTCTGTAAGCGTTTCTCATTGGTCGGCATAAACCAGCCAATCAGAATAGGAGTGACAGTGAGCCATTATAACCTATGGAGTAGTATTGACCAATCAAATGAAAAGGCGGGACAGTTCAAAATACAGTAAAAAATGCAGAAAAGAGATGATTGGTTGAACTAGCTGGGGCTTGGCTATCCCGGCCAATCAGAGCGCGAGCTACTTTCTCTCATTATAGTCTATGGAGAGATGGGGGCACTGAAATCTTAGCGCCATGCGGCATGGGGTATTAGTAAATAAATTGTTTTTATTAGGTGTAAAACATTCTCTGTAAAAGAGCTGAAACCTTCTATAAACATACATAAATAAAATCACTAACAACGCATTTGTCGCCGGGACCGGTGCAACATCAGGAATTGGGATATTGAAAATTGCTGGGAAATACAGTATTTAAAATTCTGTAAGCTCTTCTCATTGGTCGTCAGAAACCAACCAATCAGAATAGGAGCGACAGTGACCCATTATAACCTATGGAGTAGTATTGACCAATCAAATGAAAAGGTGGGACAGTTCAAAATACAGTAAAAAAGGCAGAAAAGAGCTGATTGGTTGAGACCAAGCGGCAGATATGAATCCACCAATCATATGTAGTACGTCGATTTTGAGAGGAGCAAGAAGGGCGCGATAGAAGGGCACCCTAAAAGTTATTACTGTCCATGGGAAATATTCTAGTTGTGTGATTGGTTGGGGGGAAGAGGGGCTCGTCCTGCTTAGCCAATCAGCGGGTGAGCTACTTATCTCATAGAGTTCTATGGGGAAAAGAAATGCAGAGCGAGCTCTGTTTGTGATTGGCTAAGTTATTTGAGCCAATGGGAGAGCGAGCAATGCTCTTATGGGTTTATTTACTATTTACTAATACTCCACGCCGCACGGAGCTGAGATTTCAGTCCCCCATCTCTCCATAGACTACAATGGGACAAAGTAGCTCGCGCTCTGATTGGCCGGGATAGCCAAGCCCCCGCTAGTTAAACCAATCAGCTCTTTTCTGCCTTTTTTACTGTATTTTGAACTGTCCCGCCTTTTCATTTGATTGGTCAATACTACTACAATACTACATAGGTTATAATGGTTCACTGTCGCTTCTATTCTTATTGCTGGTTTATGTTGACCAATGAGAGGAGCTTACAAAATTTGAATTACTGTATTTCCCGGCAATTTCCAAGATCCCAATTCCTGATGTTGCGCCGTTATTGATTTTTTTGTTAGTGATTTTATTTATGTATTTTTTAGAAGGTTTGAGCTCTTTTTCAGATAATGTTTTATACCTAATAAAAACGATTTTTTGAAACCTACTCCATGCCTCACGGAGCTGAGATTTATTTCTTTTGCGATCTTATATATTTTTCCTTTCACTTTAAATGATCAACTTTTACAAGACATTTAATCGCTTTTAGACAACTTTGATATTTATCTTTATTAATGAAATTATTTTATAGACAACTCCTTTTTGATATTGTACTGTTGTAACAGTCGACCTAGAGCACATTTTGCCCCATTCCATTACGTTCAAGCTTCACTTCGCCTCCTCCGGCTCAGGTAGACCACATTGAACTAGGTCTGCCTGTCGGAGCTGCAATGCGCCGCACTTTGCCGACCCGCGATCATGCATGCATCGGAGTATTCGAATGTGGTGCGTCCCGCCCCAGAACACCCACACCGCGCCCATTGCACGCCCCTTCATGTTAGGCGCATCCAAAAGTGGCGAAGGTTGCGCCTAACCCCGCATCACTGCATCCGACAGTGGATTCGGACCGGTGAGGCGCAGTTTCCGCCAGAAATCGGGCGCAAATCCTGATCATACATGTCTCCCTTTGTGTGGAGGAAAGCCAACACTGCACATCAAGCTGAGCACACCATGCCCACCGTGATTCATGATGATGGCAGCATCATGCTGGGGGAAGGCTTTGCTGAAGCAGGGACTGGGAAGCTGCTCAGAGTTGATGGGAACATGGGAGAAGCTAAACACAAGGCAATGCTGGAAGAAAACCTTTTAGAGGCTGCAGAATACTTGAGACTAAGGTATAGGTACATCTTTCAGCAGACCAATGACTCTAAACTTACAATCAAAGAATATTCATGTGTTAAAATGGCCCAGTCACAGTTCAGACCTAAATCCTATTATTAATCTGTTACAGGACTTAAAAGTTCACAAATGTTTGCCAACCAATCTGACTGAGCTGCTATTTTGCAAAGAAGAATGGGCAAAAATTCCAGCGTCTAGATGTGCAAATCTGGTAAAGCATTCTCCAATAGACTGAAGCTGTCATTGCAGCTAAAGGTGGTCCTACAAAGTATTGACTCTGGGGGCTAAGTACATATGCACACCACACTTTTCAGTTTAGTAATTTGCAAAAATTTGGAGAAGCACATATCATTTTCTTTACACATTTTACAAATACTTGCTACTTAGTGTTGCTCTATCACAGAAAATATCAATAAATATATACTGTCATACTGAACATGCAATCTGGTCTGCAGATAGTGGGTTGTATAGCAGGAAGATTTTTGTATGATTTTGTTTGGAAAGATTCAGTAGAACTTGTAATTTATTCATTTAATTTACTGCTTATTCTGGTATAAGGAATCCAGTAGGCGGTATTATCAGTGATGGACAGCTTTCTCTGCACACTCTTACCAGAAAGGCTGTCAATCACGGATGACACCACCTACTGGACTCCTGATCCAGAATAAGCAGTAAAGTAAATGAATACATTTCAAGATCTGCTGAATGTTTCCCTAGAAAACTAAAGGCCTCATATATGCAAACTGTCTAGGTGTAACACTTTTTGTTGCCCATAGCAAAAAATCAGATTTCCCCTTTCATTTCATATAGTGCTCTGAAAAAATTACAGAGAAACTTTGATTGGTTGCTATAAGAAACAAAGAAGGTCTTAGACCTAAACAGTTTTCATACAAGCCGCCCTAAATATCAATCTTCTCTGCTCCTTCTGTCCAACATGATACTAGCAGATCAGATGGCATGGTCATGTGACAGCTTCCCCTTCAGGTATGTTTCACAAGGTCAGAATGTTCAGCTTTTAAACAAAGATTGTTTTGTGTCAGGTCAGTGATTTGTGTCAAAGTAAAAAAAAAAGAAGAAAAAAAAAAAAAAAGCCTGAACATCTTGTAAGTGTGATGATTGCAACATTTTGCCAGGAGTTTTACCATTCCATATTGCTGCATTGTGGAAGGTATGTCATTCGTGAACTGGAGAATACCTCGATGCTGTGTAACTAGCCATTTTACCTGTCACCCAAATAGCTACATATAAATTTAACATTTTGGACAATTCAAATGAATTTACAATTTAGATGACTATTTATTTTGAAGAGAAATGTGGTTTAAGGAGAAATTCATGATTAGAACTGCAAATTTCAATTTTCCACAGATGAAAATGAAAGTTGTGTCTATTATTAGAGGAATTTACATGGAATACATGATGAATTATCACAATTTAAATGAAGCAAATTGTTTGCAAAATTACTCATTTATTAAGTAGATTTAAACTGTGAAATATTGCTGAAAGTGGAATTACAATTTACGTTTTAATTAAACCAATTTCACATGAATATAATTCTATTGTAGCTGACCATGATGCATGATAATACTCAACATATCCAAGTTAGTTAACAGCAGATTTGATGCAGATTTACTGTAATCAATATACATTTGTGAAGACATATTTTTATTGAGATTTTAATGGCTTGAATACATTAGAAAGTTTTTTAGGGAATCACACAATCTGACTGCTGACCCTGTAATGGTAAGTGGTCACAGTTAAATGGCCATGACAGACCAAGTTGCTCTATTTGTGTAAGACATAGATTCATTGCGTTGAGGCAGACTGAGCGACATGGTTGCAATGCTCCACCATCGGGAGAACAGCTGGGAAGCAGCAGGGCACAGAATAATGGACGCAAGGCCGGGAAACATGGCAATTCTTGAAGTATCTGTTAGAGAAAAATGGCAACATGTTAAAGAATACCCCAAAAATACATAAAACATTATTAAACTAAAAACCTAGAATATTCCACCGGATGGTACAGAGATTGCATTTCCTCACATTAATCAGTGCCTCAGTGGAAAGGAAACCTAAGAACCCAAAGAAAACCTACATAGGCCAAGAGAGAACAAAATCTCATGTAGATGTTGTCCTGTTAGAAATTGGCAAACTGTCATTTATAGGGCAAAGTAACAATCAGGAGTGAGGGAGTGGGCAGCTGCTTATCATCCATTATGGCATATACAGTAGGTTGCAAAAGTCTTCCTACCACTTGAACAGTTCCTTATTTTTTAAACATTACAGCCACAAACATAAATGTATGTCATGGGGGCTGGCGCGGGTGCCGTCACCCCCCCCCCCGCGGCCGCCCCCCTACCCGCAGGGGGTCCGGCGCGGGTGCCGCGGCTCCCCGCGACCATCCCCCTGCTGCCCGGTCCCTGGCTCACTTACCCGTCCATGTTCCTGTGCACGTTGCTCCTGCCTGTCCCGGCCGCCGCGCACGTACCCGCTGCTTAGGGTGCGCGCGCGACGGCTGGTCTGGATTTAAAGGGCCAGCGCCCCGGTAATTAGTCTATTGCCGACCGCTGGTCTATATAAGGAATACGCCCCCAGCACTCTCTGTCAGATTGTTGGTGTGCGTTGCCTTGTCTTGAGAGTGTTGGAGTTCTGTCTGATTACCCGTGTACCAGTCCGTTCCGCTACGTTTCCTGACCTTGCCTGTTTGCCGCCTGCCCTGACCGTCTGCCCGTCTCTGACCACGAACCTCTGCCGCCTGTCCTGACCTCCTGCCTGTCCCCGACTACGTCTCTGGATTACAATTTTGTACCACGCATTACCCCGGCCGCCATCGCAAACAAGTCAAGTCAGGGGTAGCGACCTGGTAGCCTCACGCTGCAGCAAGTCCATCACGCTTTGCGGCATGCTCTGGTGAATACCGGGGGCTACTTAGACTCCGCTCCCTGGCGTGGCTTAAATATCATTGCTTGCGGTGGTCCAGCGAATCCATCAAACCCTTACAGTACAATCTGGCCAGCGATTCCGCCAGGGTACCGTTGCCCGAGCTCCGGGACGTCACGACGGCCATCGCCCAGCAGAGCCAGCGTATTGACCAGCTCACGGCCATGATGCAGAACCTTGCAGCCCGTCTACCTCCGCCTGTGGCTGCTTCCGTCACGCCAGCACCAGTTGCTCCTGCAGCCATGGCTCTACCTGTTCCTGCACCGGGACCATCTCTGCATCTGCCGCTCCCCTCTCGCTATGATGGAGACCCCAAGAAGTGCAGAGGCTTCATCAGTCGATGCTCCATCCACATTGAGATGTTGGGGCATCAATTCCCTACCGAGCGGGCTAAGGTGGCCTTTATAAATAGCCTCCTATCGGGGGAAGCCTTGGCCTGGGCCACTCCGCTATGGGACCGAGGAGATCCATTGACTGCAAATCTGCAAGCCTTCCTCCAGGGGTTCTGAACCATCTTCTAGGAACCTGGCCGCACCTCCTCCGCTGCCGCAGCTCTGCTTCGTCTCCATCAGGGCGACTCCACTGTGGGTCAGTACTCCGTGCGGTTCCGCACCCTATCCTCTGAGCTGGACTGGAATAATGAGGCTTTGGTAGCGACCTTCTGGCAAGGCCTTTCTGGGCGTATTAAAGACGAGCTCGCTGGTCGGGACCTGCCATCTGCTCTGGACGAACTGATTCGGTTAGCTACCCGAATTGATATCAGATTTGCCGAGAGACAACAAGAGCTCCGTCTCCATTGGGAGATTGCCTGACCACGCCGGTTACCTCGTCTGGCTCCTGTTTACGACCTCCACTTCCTCCGCCAATGGTTCCTGAGGATGAACCCATGCAGGTCGAGAAAGCCCACCTGACCCAGGAAGAACGCTCGCAGCGTCGTCAGAGGCAGCTGTGCTTCTACTGTGGCGGTTCTGGCCAATTCATTGGGGACTGTCCGGTGCGTCCGGGAAACTCTCGCACATAGGGCTCGCAGGAGAGGCATCCCTAGGTGTCAGTGCGGCCTCTCCCCGTCTGACCATTCCCGTATTCTGTGGAATTTTGCCGGACAGCACCTTCCAAGCCACCGCCTTCCTTGATTCGGGGTCCGCTGGAAATTTTGTCAGCCAAGCTCTGGTGTCCTACAAGTTCCGCTTGCCTCCTACTCTGTGTATCCCGAACGACTTACATGTTTCGCTACTCAAGCCTGTGGTGCTGAATCGCTTCTCCCGTGGATCTGTCTCGCCTTCTCCTGTGGCCAACGCTGATAACATCTTTGAGGTCAAGGAGGTGCTGGCGGAGAAGACAGTGAGGGGGAAGCGGTTCTTTCTGATTGATTGGAAGGGGTTCGGGCCGGAGGAGCGTTCGTGGGAACCTGATGCTAACTGTCACCTGACCTCCTCTCTAAATTCCGTAAAAAGAGGGGGAGATCTAAAGGGGGGATACTGTCATGGGGGCTGGCGTGGGTGCCGTCGCCCCCTGCGGCCGCCCCCCTGCCCGCAGGGGGGTCCGGCGCGGATACCGCGGCTCCCCGCGACCATCTCCCTGCTGCCCGGTCCCTGGCGCCAGCTCACTTACCCGTCCACGCTCCTGTGCACGCTGCTCCTGCCTGTCCCGGCCGCCGCGCGCGTACCCGCTGCTTAGGGCGCGCGCGCGACGGCTGGTCTGGATTTAAAGGGCCAGCGCCCCGGTAATTAGTCTATTGCCGGCCGCTGGTCCTATATAAGGAATACGCCCCCAGCACTCTCTGCCAGATTGTTGGTGTGCGTTGCCTTGTCTTGAGAGTGTTGGAGTTCTGTCTGATTACCCGTGTACCAGTCCATTCCGCTACGTTTTCTGACCTTGCCTGTTTGCCGCTTGCCCTGACAGTCTGCCCGTCTCTGACCACGAACCTCTGCCGCCTGTCCTGACCTCCTACCTGTCCCCGACTACGTCTCTGGATTACGATTTTGTACCACGCATTACCCCGGCCGCCATCGCAAGCAAGTCAAGTCAGAGGTAGCGACCTGGTAGCCTCCCGCCGCAGCAGGTCCATCCCGCTTTGCGGCGGGCTCTGGTGAATACCGGGGGCTACTTAGACTCCGCTCCCTGGCGTGGCCTAACTATCATCACTTGCGGTGGTCCAGCGAATCCACCAAACCCTTACAATGTATTTTATTGATATTTTATGTAATAGAGCAACACAAATTAACAAGCATTTGTGAAGTGTAAAGAAAATGACACATGCTCTTCCATATTTTTGCAAATTAAAAAACTTAAAAGTGTGGGGTGCATATTTATTCAGCCCCCCTGATTCAATATTTTGTAGGACCACCTTTAGCTGCAGTCTGTTGTGGTATATCTCTACCAGCTTTGCGCACCTAAAGGCTTGAATTTTTGCCCGTTCTTGGCAAACATTTTTGAACAGCAATTGTCAAGTCCTTTCCCCAGATTTCAAGGGATTTGGGCTTAGTGGGAC